>JAAGEH010002373.1:0-26342 GCA_011751065.1 Lasiurus cinereus | reverse complement strand
TGTGTGTGTGTGTGTGTGTGTGTGTGTGTGTGTGTGTATTTTAGAGGCCTGGTGCATGAATTCATGCATGGTTAGGGTCTGACCAGTCTGGCTAGGTTGAGGGGACCTGTGCGGTTAGCTGGCCTACCTGCTGGTCAAACTCCTGGTTGAGGGGACAATTTGCATATTCGCTTTTTATTACATAGGATATACACTGAGTGGCAAGATTATTATGCATTCAGAGATCATAATAATCTGGCCACTCAGTGTATATATGTATATATTTTTCCAGTATTTAAAATTTAGACAGAAGTGTTTACAAATAAACAAGAGATCTATTGCAACATATTTTCATAAATATTTGTGAGAGAGGTTACAGGGAAAGTGGAAAAAACATAAAATAAAAGTTTTAAAACAAAATTAGCTGAATTAAAACAAATATGGATATTTTAGTGAGAAAGTGTTTGACTAGAAACTTCTAATTTGACTAAAGTTACCTGTAAAATTTCCAAATCTCCATAATTAAGTGTAATTTGACAGAAAAGTCTGGGTCAGCCTTTTTATTTTTATCTTTGATATGATTTAAAGCATACCACTTATGAAACTAAGTGGTAATGTAACTTTTCTAGCAGACTTAATTTATATTTTAATTTCCATAAAATGCCAGCACTTAAATATGTAGGATTTACCTCCTTTCCGAACTAGAGAGATCTGTGCAAAAGTTGATCCTTAGGTGTATGCACTATTTTGATACACTAAGATAAATTATTTTAAAAGGCAGAATTCTGTCATATTACTTTCACTGTCTCGGGGAAGAATTCTCCTGAATGAATTAGCAACTCCTTCAATATCTTTCCCTTAATAAGTTGAATATCAATTATTAAAGTGTCCTGTGATTAATATTTTCTTATATATTTTAATTTGATATGGAAAGATTAACTGACTAATATAAAACTTAGCCAGCTGGGTCTCCCTAATATAGCAGGAAGCCATCAACATTCAGCAAATACACTCTGAGTGCCTTTTGGATGCCAATCACAAGGGACAAAGTGGTTAAAAAGAAAGTTTTGGCCATTGCCCATATGAAGCTGGAAATCTAATGTAAGAAACTGGCAGTCAGGTAAATAATTACAAAACTCCATGGCTCAATACTGATAACTTAAAACATGAGCAAGTTATTTAAACATCCTAAACTTTAGTTTTCTTGTCTAAAAAAATAGACATATATGTCTACTGAATATGAATGTCCTAAATATATCCTGAAATGATTGAGTCCATTATAAAATCTCCATAGTAAAATGTGTGCCATAGGGGACATGCACAGTTTAGTACTGATATTCTTTTTCTTTTATATCATGCCATAAATTGTGTCTACTTTAATCATTCTCATAATACACACTTGCATATGTACATAGATATATACATACATATTCATAACTTCTGCTAATTTGAGGATAATAACCATGGGACTAGTTGCCATATATTTTATATATTTACATACACATTTTTCCAGTATTTAAAATTTAGACAGAAGCATTTACAAATAAAGAAGTGATCTATCACAACATATTATTCATAGTTAAATATTTGTGAGAAAAGTTACATTTTTTTTTGCGAGTGAAAGAGAACAATGTCATCCTGCAGACTGAAGCATCCCAGGTTCAATTCTGGTCAAGGACAGGTACCGTGGTTGTGGGCACATCCCCAGTAGGGGGTGTGCAGGAGACAGCTGATCAATGTTTCTCTCTCATCAATATTTCTAACTCTTTATCCCTCTCCCTTCCTCTCTGAAATCAATAAAGATATATTAAAAAGGTCCATCTTTCAAAAAGAGAGAGAACAAAAGCATATAAAATGAAAGGTTTAAAGCAAAGATAGCTGAATTAAAACAAATATGGACATATTTTTTTCATAGACTCAAAGGCTTTCTAGTCAATTTCCAATTTCATAACAGGTAGGGTTTCCTGTGATCTTTCTCTTGCCTTTATCTCCTCCTATAATTCTTCACATCCTACCCTCCTCTATTACTTCACTCTTCCCACATTCATTTTCCCCTAAGAAAAATCTTCAACTCACAGTCAAATGCGTAGCTATTGCAGTTTTTTTAAAATAAATTATTATTATTTTAGAGAGGAAGAGAGAAAAAGAGGAGAGAGAGAGAGAGAGAGAGAGAGAGAGAGAGAGAGAGAGAGAAGAGAAACATCACACAAGACTTGATAGACTTGATGCCAATTATAGCATGGCTACAATATTAGGTGGGTTGGACAGCTCTAAGAGCAACGCCATTGGATAGAAAGTGAGAATGCACTCAGATTCCACTTCAAATCCCATACACCTCTCATCCAAAGTCACAGAGACAACTGAAAAATCAATAATTGGTCCCTGGCTGGTGTGGCTCAATTGGTTGGACATCATCTCAGGCACCACAAAGTTTCTGGTTTGATTCCTGGTCAGGGCACTTGGATTGCTAGGTGAATCTTCAGAAAGGGACGTGCAGTATGCAGCTCATCTAATTACATTCTTGGATCAATGTTTCTCTCTTCTTCATTTCTCTCTCTCTAAAATACATTAAACTATTCTTTTTTTTTTTGTCAATAATAGAATGGTAAGTGGCAGGGAAATTCCTTCTGTTTTTTGTTGTTTATTTCCTGAAAGGAGAAATTCCATGGTCAGATAAAGTTTACTTTATAGACAAATCTATAATTTGTCTCAGATTATATCAGATACAGAGGTGGGCAAAACTAGTGTCATAGTTGTTACAAATAAATAATACAATAAAATGTTTTTCATATCGTCACAACTGTAAACCTACTTTGCCAACACATGCACAACTTTTCTGAGACACTTAGATATCCTCGAACATGTTGCAGAAATTATCTGCTGAGTTTCCTTCTTTGTCCTCAAGCACCTGGAACTGGTCCATCAGCTTTCTACCTAGACTCTCAGGACAATAACCCTATTTCCCCATTGTTCTCCAATCTAACCCCGGGGAGAGTTCTGGAGCAATTAATCAGAGCTGCTATTGTTATTGTTTTTTTGTTTGTTTTTTTGTTTTGTTTTGGTTTTTTTTGAGTTTTATTCTTGGTTTAATATAGCAAAACAGAGTAAATAGGTTAAACATGGGAATGGTGGTAAATTTACATTTTCATCATCACTTGGTGGGGAAAATGTAAATGGAGTAGGATTAATCACTTTTACACTAATTTATTTAATCCATTCTCACTTTGAGAAAGAATAATCTAGATCCAGTTTCTGTATAATTCTTTTGTTTCTAGGATTTATAGAATAAATGACGCTAAATCTTTTTAATCTACAAACCTTCTTATTGCATACTGTCTCCTTTCAGTAAAATCTGACTAACCAATATACTATTACCACTCTCAGCTGTACATCTCAACTGTTACTTCTAACTGTTGAGTACCACCTGGCAGTTGCTCCTTCCTTCATTGACACGTTTCCTGAAAATCTATCCTTATCTAATGCCCACCCCACTTCCTCTTACAAAATTCAGAAGTCATGTTTTACACCTTAACATATTTGATACCTCTGTTTCACTTGCAGAGGATTTTATTCTCTGAGTTTGTACTTAACCTCTGCCAAAAAGTTCACCAAGGTCAGTTCAGGGTTTCTCATCATTTAGATGCGATCTCCTCAGCAATGTCTTCCCTGACTTTCTTATCAAAATGATTCCCCATCCCTCTAAACTACTCTGTTCATATTTTATTTAGGGCATAGCATAACTGGAATCTTCTGAACTGTCACTGCATTTATTGACTTTTTTATTGTTGATATCTCATCAAGAGAAAGTAAACACAATATAGTCAATTTGTGTAACTATTTTTCCTCCATACCTTCAGAAACTAAAATATAACCTGACCCATGTGCTTAGAAAATAATAAAGTTTTCTCTTTAATACCCTCTCTTTCTTGGACTTCCTTAATTTTTGCTTTTTCCTGTTTATTTTCCTACTTTTATACATATATTTTGTGATTTCCTTTTTAAGATATATGGTTTTAACTTTTCATATGACTATTCAATATAAGTGGATAGAAGGGAAATATACTCTGGCTGATTGTTAATTTTAATATGTTGGCCAAATAATGCAAATGAGTATCTAACTATTCTGTAAGGGCCTATTTGTTAAATGTGGGGCAACTTAAAATTATTTTTAGTTACTGATAATTTGTGTTTTCTAACTTACATAATTTTGCCTATTGACTTTGGAGACAATAGACTTAAAATATGGAAATGTAATCCTGACAGAACTGTGCTTCTCTTTGGTTAAATTTCTATATTACACTTTTAACTTAATTTTATTATCTTTTAAATGGATGTCTACATGTTATATTATTTTTTTTTAAATGCAATATCTTAAATAATTACTGTCTGTCAAGACATTGTATTTAATATATCATTGTAGCAAATATTTTTTCAAGGGTTTATTAAAGGAAAAATGTGATAAGATTGCTTAAACCAAACATAGCAAAATGTATTGTGTTTCTTATCTTTATTGCTGAATTCAGTTGTCATATACTAGTTTCCTATACTAGTTTATGTCCCTTCTGGTTGCTTAGGAGTCCATTTTAACTAATAGTACTTTGGCTGTTTCAATGATTAAATAATTAAAATAATTAAATATTAGTTTAAATATTAATTATTCAAATGAATATTTAATATAAACTATTAAATATTTTATATACTACACTCCTTATGCCAATCTCTATTTAATTGACCTTGGTTAGCTAGAATAATGTTTAGAGAAGTAGTTTGATTGATAGAGGAACTATGATTGATTAGTGATGTCTGCCATGGGGGCAGAGAAGGAATCTTCAATGGTTTCTATGATTCAATGCATTGTGGTTTTCCTAATAATGCCCATGATGAAAAGACTTTGCATGAACTTGAAAATGAAGTACCAATAAAATTCTAACAATCTCTGAATATTGAACTCTTCATAAGTACTAATATACTCATGCTATTTAGAAAGGGTAAACATCAGAGATCATTTTGAATTTTCACCTTTTTTAATATTTACTCTTTTTTATATATTTTATTAATTTTTTACAGAGAGGAAGGGAGAGGGATAGAGAGTTAGAAACATCAATGAGAGAGAGACATTGATCAGCTGCCTCTTGCATGCCCCCTACTGGGGATGTGCCCGCAACCAAGGAACATGCCCTTGACCAGAATCGAACCTAGGACTGTTCAGTTCGCAGACTGATGCTCTATCCACCGAGCCAAATCGGTTTCGGCTGCATTTTCACCTTTTTAAATAAGCATAAGCACTTTAATTTAAAGATGATTCAAAAGCTAAATTATATAAGATAGTAGTAAATTTCTGAAGTAAAACTTATATTGAAATGAATGGTAATTCTGATAATGTATTTTGTCAGTAAGAGAACTGCTTGAGTTTACCACTTCTAATTTTGAGGAGAAAATTACTGTTTTAGTCAAAGCAGGCTTTTCAAACATTCTGTACATTCAGAAATTCTCTTAGAGAGGAACTAGAAGGATTCAGAGTGATTGATTTGGTTGAAAATGTCAAGTCTGAAAATTTTCAAAGCATATATCATTTCCTAAGCATGAATAAATTTTGCTACTTCAAGGTAGAAGAGAAACATGGCACTGGAATATTCCTCAGTGTGGAGCCCAGGCTCTCCACAGGTGGATGTCCCCAGAGACACTTCTCTGATCTGGTTATTTTCTATGATTGTTCTTAGCTGATTACAGGAAATAATTTATTCATTTCTGTCTTCCATTGCTTCTGCTTGGGGTGCTTCTCCATTTACATAAAGAACCATAGAACTGTTATAGGTGCGGTACTCCCTGTGTCTCCACTTGTTCCTGATAGAAGTGGGGTTCTTGGGATGCCACAGGAATAAGAATTTCCTAAGCCCCCGCCTCCTCCAGGAGGATGAAGTATTGTGGAAAATGTTATGGGTTATGTAATATTAAGGGTACTTTTGTTATCAGCAGAGCTAGGATTAAAACCACTTCCAAGAGTTTCTGCTCTATATTGAAATCTAGTGAGCTTGTGTTCCCAGCAGCAGCCCGTTGCATGTAGCATCTGCATAGCCAAGGACCGTGCAGCTTCTAGGGCCACGTGGCAAGGTAGTGTGGGTCAAGGAGCAAGGGAGAAACAGGAGCACAAGAGGAGTAAGAGAGAGAGAACACTTCTGTCTGGAAATATTAACTGGGAGCTTAACCAATGAATCCTTCAGGATGTCCTGTGCTTGCAGTGGTTCCACGCCCTCACCAATTATCTTTGTCCCCCAGGCTAGACTACATCACCCAACTTTACTGTACATGTGTCCATCTTCCCTCTTGTTGGGCCCCTTCCCCCAGTCATCTGCAGGGAATGGGTCTGTGCTTCTCTGTGGAGAGTGTGGAACTGCAGCTTCCTGGTGAAGTTGCCCAGAGGACTATGCTTATAATGTCTGGCCTCCCCTTTGGTCTCTTTCTATTTTAATATTAACTAGTCAGGCCCTAAACAGTTTTTTTGCAGTGGATAGAGCATCGGCCTGTGGACTTAAAGTTCGCAGGTTCTATTCGGGTCAAGGACATGTGCCTTGGTGATGGGCACATACCCAGTAGGGAGTGTGCAGGAGGCAGCTGATCAATGTTTCTATCTCTCTATCCCTCTCCATCCCTCTCTGTAAAAAAAAATAATAATAAAATATATTTAAAAGTATATATTAACTAGCTAGTTAAAATGGTAACAGAACCACCAACATAGTTGAATCACTTTTGAATATTTTTATTTTTAGTCCTGTTTAATTGTCTGGTTTATGATTCCTTCTAACCATATATTTTACCATAGGTAGAAAATAATTGTATTTTAATGTTTAATGTTTCTTTCTAAAGTGTGCCAATCTTCCTGTCTGTTGTCATCTCAATACTTTTTTTTTTGCAAGTATGAAATACTTGATTTTCTGTTTGAATTGTTGCTGTTGTTTTAATTTTGAAATTTAACATATTATTTAAACAAATTTAATGTGGGGAGTTTTTCATATTTTTCTTTGGTAAAAAAAAGAACATTTAAAATAAAACAGAAGTAGTTCCATTTTACTCTGTATCTCTCAGTACTCCCT
The DNA here is from genome assembly GCA_011751065.1 of Lasiurus cinereus. NCBI lineage: Eukaryota > Metazoa > Chordata > Mammalia > Chiroptera > Vespertilionidae > Lasiurus > Lasiurus cinereus. The sequence goes on along the minus strand of JAAGEH010002373.1, from coordinate 19,272 downwards.
ATGTGTCAATGAAGTCCACAATAGAACAATGGGTGCACATGGAGTAAATAGTTAAACAGGTAATTAGGTTCTTGCTCATTTGATATTCCCCAAAGAGACTAGTTGGATGTGACCTCATTTTTAATATTTGCATGTAAATAATCATCATAGTCTAACCAGTTGAGTGAACAATTTTCTAGAAAGACAGAATATATACAGTAAGAAGAGGTGCATTGCTGCAACTTGAATATGTGGAAAGAAATGGCTTGACATTTTATCATATCATTGTATATTGATTTGTGTCTAAGAAAAATTCAATGTGCTTTCTTACAGCTGTGATTTTCAGCTTGCTTGAAGGTAAATAGGAAAGACATTTAGAAAGGACCTGATTACTTTGAAAGCAATAAATACATTTTTATTATCACCTGCCAAACCTTCAGAACATTGAGACTTCTGTAATTACTGATTTTTAATGAATAGCCTCAAAGTGCATAAGCCAAAATCAACTAATATAATAATGCTTGTATTGAGGAATATTTTAAAATATTATATTAAAATGCTTTAAACTGTTGACATGTGCTATTTGTAGAAGGTGAGTTGAAAAATTTTTAATTGAAACTGCCATTGTTGATGCACGTTATTGCTATTTTTCAATAATTAAATTTTTTTTTTACAGAATTTGTACTTTTGTAGCTGCCATACCTTTCTGGTATGAACACAACAAAAAAGTCACAGACTGGTCTATATCCAGTATGATTTCCCCTCAAACTCTCTTAAATAAGAAAAATATGTTTTTAATGTAACCAATTGAGTAATAGCCATGTTTTAAAATGCGCTCAGTGAATCACAAATAATTAATAGGTAGCTTAGAAATTTGAAATTGAAACTATGAATTATCTCATTTTTCAATGTGAGTATTAATATTATGTGATCATTTATTTAATCAAGTTTTTAAATTTCTAAATCAACAGTTATGCATAATGGCATTAGCAAACTCAAAAGTGATATTTTTAAAGCACTGATTTAATCACACTTTTATTGGAACAAAATTATAATAAAATATTCTAAAAAGTTTTTTTAACAATTAGTTTTTCTTGGCAAATCCATTTGAAAGTACAACTTTACTTTTCAGAGATATGTTATAAAGTGCAATCATTTTAAGTTAAGACAAATAAGTCAACAGTCTATGCAGGGTACCTGGGTGATAATGGGCACACGATGGACCCATCCATCACTAAGAAAATTCACTGTACTAAAAAATAAAACAGAGATAAGAGAGATAGAAACTTGGATTCAAATTAAAATTGAGCATCAGAGAAATACAATTCATCATGCAGATAACATTTGAAATGAGTTTTAATGTATTTAGTAAGGTTCTTACAAATTAATATGAATTAATTGCTAAGGAAATATTCTATGCTAGAAATATTTCTACTATCATACTTACCAGTCTCTTGTGGTATCCATATGTCCTTCTAAAGACAGAATTATTTCCTGAAGTGAGACTTCTATGGAAGCCTTTTTCAAAAACTGGTTGAAGTACATTAGCTCCAGTAGACAATCGTGGGCATTTCAAGATCTGGATCTTCCTTCTTCATACTTTCACTGCTTGGCACCATTAAGTCCTTATCAATACTTCCATGTAGATATGCTGGAGATTGAAACAGCACATTTTGCATTGTAATATCATTTTTACAGTGAAAATAATGGAACAGTTAGCATAATAACTATTTTATAATGGAAATTACAGAAATATAGCATATTGGCTCATAGGAATATGTGTTTGAGAAAACCTCAGTGCAGTACTTTTCAAATAGAAAGGAAGGGCAACTTGTCAGAGGATGCCCATAAGGATCTCCAGAAAATCATGTCATTTTTATGTTAATAACAGGGGACTTTTAAAAATAGATAAATATTGATGTAGAGTCCTAACTGTCTGGAGTAGTGGGGACTATGACAGAAATAGTAGTAATTTGGAACCAGATTTTAAAGTCCTTGAATGCCAGATTGACACAGGCTGGAGTATAGGTTTTGTCCTTCACAACTCAAGGGTTATTATTCACACCTTGATACATGCTCAACCTGAACAACTGTACATGATGGACTTTGCACTCAATTTGGATAACAGTACAGGGTCTTTGAATTGTTTTTAAGCCTGCGAATGGTATGACTATAGTTCAACCTTAAGGAAATTAATTGCATTGTTTTATAAAATGATTACAGAAATAGAAATCTAGAATATAATAAACTTGGTGGTCTGTAACTTCATGAGAAGGGAGATGACCAAACAAACATGACCCTCAAACATCTTCTCATGTGACCACAAGAGTCATTGCACCTGACAGAAGTAGAAAGTGCAGGATTGTGGTTTTTGGGAAAAGGGGAAGAGAATGAATTGATTCTCCTTGACCATTTCACATTCTAGGAATGATTTTGTCATAAAAAATGGATTTGCTATCATTTCTCCAACAAGGCTTTATTTTTCTTAGTGTGTTTTTCTTTTCCTTCTCTTTCAGGCTGAAATAATTGATGTGAGTTATGGAAATGCAGATGATTTAAAAAGGATACAAAATATGAGAAATATAACAAACCAGATTGCACTCCTGAAATTAGGAAAATTGCCACTACTTTATAAGGTTGGTCCAATAGTTATTTTTTGGTGGTAGGATGGATATTTTGCTTTATTCCAGTTATATGCCCCTGTGGTTGTAAAGTGAGTGTGTTTTGTGTGTGTGTGTGTGTGTGTGTGTGTGTGTGTGTGTGTGTGTGAAAGAGAGGGGACCACAAAGAGGCAGATATTGTCACAGCAAGATAGCTTTTTCAAACCAGAACATTTTAAATTAAAATATTTAAGAAAAAAAGGTTGTTATTTTTATTAATACAGAAGATACTGTAAGCCAAACATTAGTGAGTTTGTGAGACTTTGGTAAAATTGGCATAAATTTCATAATAATACCTATGTGGAATACTAAAAATGAGAACAATGGCATTCTCATTTTATGACATAGTGAAACTCTTAATCTATTGACAAAACTGACTAACTGACTAATTGCTATATTCTTTATTTTAGACTAGTATTTGGCTGACTTATACTCCTTAGTGATTGATTTTGTGAACTGTATAACTTCACAGTTACTGACTGTGCTCACGAATTTAATTGAACGGTAATATGCATAAGAGAAGCAAGCAGATTCTTGATTTATTTAGAAGTTTATTAACACTTATCCAGTAGATGCATTTACATAATTAAAGGAGTTTGATCTCTAAGTATCACATAATGAGCCACCATCATAGACAGCCACTACTGCTCATTTGTACTTAATTTTCTTCTACTATTAAAAAAAATGGTCAGTATAGTTATATCACCGGAACTCTCAGGTTCTGAAAACATTGGATTTATCCTCATCCAACCCTAGATGAGCTCTGTTAATTGCTGGGTCTGAAAAAGTTTCAGAAATCTGTTGGCATATATTGTAAGGAGACAAGAGAATATACTGTGCCTGTTTTCATTATCTTCCAAGGATGCCCTTACACCTAAATCAGTGTGTTATAGTATATAACTGTCCAGAATTTTAAGATGGTCATGGAAATATAGTGTATAGTGCTATAAATATTTGCAGGATAATTTGTCAACATGTACTAAATGCTTTAAAATAGTCACATTTTGATCCAGTAATTCCAGTTCAATCAATATATTCTAAAGAGGAATAAAACAGAGTTGATAAACACAATGATGACCAGTGTTGTGACAAATATTAGAAATAATATATATATATATATATATCCAGCTAAGTATTGAAATTTATGTTACATTTGTACAGCTAAATATTGTATAACAATTACAATGCGAAGAAGAATAATGATGTGGAAATTCTCATAAATCGAACAAATAAGTTATAAAGAGGACATTTATAATAATGATTATGTTATTCTTATTGTTAGTGTAATATTGTTAGTAATATGAGCTGCATATTATTCTAAGTTCCTTTTATGTATTATTGCATTAATCTTCACAGTAACTCTCGTTTTGAGGTAGAATGGTAACTAACACAGTAAAAGAATAAGTGATTAGCTCAAAGGTGAACAACTACTTACATGAATCAACCAAGATTTACATCCTTTCAGTGTCATTTCATATCCTGAGCCTTTAATGTGTATCTATAGGTGTGTGTATGGTGTTGTTAGACAGGTAAATAGGTAGATGATAGATAGATAGATAGATAAAAAAGAAGGAAGGAAGGAAGGAAAGGAAGATGTTAAATTGGAGTTTTTAACTGAGATTTTAATATATAAAAAATAGATCTTTCATAATGAGCTACCTAACACCAATATTTCAAATAAAACAGTTGAAAACATGTTAGACAATTTTAAATCCCTTACTTTTTACATGGGGTAGGAACTGTTTGAAGATTTGGGAGAAAGGGTTTTTTGAATAGTAATTTAGGGAAATCTAAGTTCCACTGCAAACCTAGTGACTCGAGCCTTCAGTGGAACCACATGGGGGGTTTAATGAATATACTTTGCAGTATGAGAGGCACAGTAGACTGGTGTCTGCCTCACTTGAGAATCCTAAAGGTAAGAGATACATTTGCTTAGCATCTAACAAATAGTGTATGTGTTGGGATTGGTCTGTGAGCCAGAGCTGAGAGCAGAAAATGTATGTTTGTTTCCCATGGTAAAATTGTTAGTAATATGAATTAGATATTTTGCTAAGTACAGTGGTACCTCGAGATACGAGTGCCCTAATATACGAGATTTTTGAGATATGAGCCCTCAGCGAGCGATTTTTGCTTTGAAATATGAGCAACATTGAGATAGGAGTAATCGTGCAGATTGGCCAGCTGCACAGGACTCACCAGTTTACCGCGACTCGAGCATCTCATAGTTTCCCTCGCCTCAAGGTTACGGAATGAATTAAACTCATATCTCGAGGTACCACTGTACTTTTTATCTATTATTACATTAATTCTTACAATAACAGTATTATTGATGTAGGGGCTAAGGCTATTTTTAATTTTTAGGTGAGCATCATTAGTCAGTGGTGAAGAAAATAAAACAGAGTTCACTCCTTCTCCAATAGTAGACCTGATATGGCAGAGGGGTAAGAAGATGAACTTCAAACAAAGGATAGAATTTTGATCATGCTATTAGAACTAGGCATTCTAATTAGTTACTGATGACAATTGGCTTAAATTAGACTTTTTTAGAGGCCTGGTGCATACAATTTGTGCATGGGAGTGTACCTCAGACCAGCCTGCACCCTCTCCAATTTGGGACCCCTCAAGGGGTCCCTCTCACAATTTAGGACTTCTGGCTGCCAACTGCTCACCTGCCTGCCTTCTTGATTGCCTCTAACTACTTCTGCCTGCCAGCCTGATCACCCCCTAACCACTTCCCTGCCAGCCTGATTGGTGCCTAACTGCTTCTGTACCAGCAAGATTTCCCCTAACTTCCCTCTCATGCAGGCCTAGTGACAACTAACTACCCTCCTCTGCTGGCATGGTTACTCCTAACTGCTCTCCCCTACAGGCTTGATTGCCCACAACTGCCCTCCCTTGTAGGCCTGGTCCCTCATAAACTGCCCTCCCCTGCTGGCCATTTTGTGATGGCCACTTTGTGTTCACATGGAGGCAGCCATCTTTGACAACATGGGCAACCATCTTTGACCACATGGGGCAGCCATCTTGTATGTTGGAGTGATGGTCAATTTGCATATTACTCTTTTATTAGATAGGATATAGGCCTGGTGCATGGCTGGGATCTGGCTGGTTTTCCATGAAGGGTGTCCTGGATCAGGATGAAAGTTCCCTTGGGACAGCCTGGGTGAGGGGCTTGTGGTGGTTTGCAGGCTGGCCATGCCCCCCAGTGACCCAAGCGAAGGCTCCAGGATCTGGGATTTATTTATCTTCTATAATTGAAACTTTGTAGCCTTGATCAGAGACTAGGGACAGCCAGGGAGCGAAAGAAGCTTGGCTTCCTCCATCGCTGGGAACAACCCAAGCCTTCTGTTCTCTCCAGCTCCATGGCTACCACCATTTTTGTTGGGATTTATTTATCTTCTATGATTGGAACTTTGTAGCATGAAATGGAGGCCCAGTCCTCTTGGTTGGGTTAATTTGCATACTCACTTCTGATTGGCTTGTGGGTATAGCAGAGGTACGGTCAATTTGTGTGTTTCTCTCTTATTAGTGTAGCCTAGTGGCCCAGTGCATGAAAATTTGGGGGGAGTCCCTTAGCCTAGCCTGTGCTCTCTCAGTCTTGGACTCTTCAGGGGCAGTCTGGGAGCCCTCACTCATTACTGCCCACCTGCTCACTACTCCTTAACTGCTCAGCTCGCTGTTCCTTAGTGGTACCTTAGAGATAGGGGAGGTTCCTGCCACCGCTACTGTGCTTACCAGGATGTTATGGCTTCTGGTTGAGTGGCACTCTCCCTGTGGGAGTGCACTAACCACCAGGGGGAAGCTCTTGAGTTGAGTATCTGCCTCCTGGTGGTCAGTGTGCATCATAGCAACCAGTGTTCCACCATTTGGTCATTTGCATATTACCCTTTTATTATATTGGATAATCAGATGTTTTCCTTTAAGTGTTTAAGAAAGAATGTTCCTCCCTAGACATGGATTAAAAGGATGTGGGGAACAAAGTAACATTGTCCTGGGTACATTCCATGAAGTTTGTCTGTTCAACATACCAGTGATAATGGCTAATATGGTGTCAATGGGCAGGGGCCAATTATATAAATTGGGTCCATGGAAATATGAATAATTTCTACTGCTTTATATTTTCCATTATAATTCCTAAATGGTCTACAGTAGTTGTGCATATACTATTTCATATTTTTAAAAAGCCTTCAAAAATAAAGTAAACATAAGGCATTTAAAATTTTGTTCTAATGACACTATGGGCTAAATAGTCAAAATTCTTAACAGTAGCTAGTGAGTTAAGAAAAAGCAAATTTCTTTTTATTTGTATTTGATTGCTCCAAAGAATATTTTGTGAAAATTTATAATGTAGTGAATTAGTGATTTATCTAGACTAGGACACCATTATTAAGAACCTGGTGTATTTTCCCCGATTATCTTCCTTATAGGCCTATGAATAGATTTAACAAAGAGTTCTATGCAGAATGTCCCCTCCAGACAGAGAGCCTTGTCACAAACTTGGCATTATTTTCAAGGCAGAGGAATCAAGGCATCCTTTCTTAAACCTTTCATTCTGTTTTTCTGTGGATTCTCCCAGAGATTTGGAAGAATCACTGATACTGTAGCTATTAACACACATTCACAAAGTAAGAGAAATAAAACATGGATAAGACAAGCTTTTACAGCATGATTACAGGCAAGCTTATGTCACCTGTACATCAAATATATTCTGGGGCTGAAATTTGAAAGTCAGGGAGTTCAGTAATACAGTTAGTTGAAAAGGCAGAGGATGGATTGACTTCTATGGAATCACAACTATGAATCATGATTCTAAATGAGCATCTGAGCTGTGAACATGTAGCAAAATGAGTAAAGAGAGCAGTTAATGTTATTTTAGCTGTGTAGTAGTTTTGTTTCTAAGGCATTGTTCAAAAATGAATTTGGTAGGGAATCTCTGAATCTGAAGCAGGAAAGGCAAAGGAGAAGCATAATGGGATGTTAAATTCTCTCTTAAATAAGTAGACAAAAATAGTGTACACTCAAGATGAAGGAGATCTCATTAGATTCCTTGTAACTACTGTGTACACATTGACTTAGTCTCCAGGAAAGGGATTCACGAGAAAGTCTCCACATTGTGTACCAGGGACTGTGAAAGGCATATGGCTTTCAGATACATGCTTCAGGGAAGAGCCAACCAAGTCTCCACACTAGTTTTGATTAGTCCCTTTATGCTTCAACCTTACAAGGAAGGCTTTATTTTAACTTTGTATTTATAGCAGTTTATTTTATGGAAAAGTGTTTTAATTCTGTAAGCTTTAAGACAGAACATTCTCTTACATGTCATAATGGATTCAAGTAGGTTTCTCTCAGTGACAGTCTGAGACACAGTAAAACAGATTCTACAATCCTCACACATTCCCAGATTGCTGAATAGCACTCTAGTATGGAATTTATTTTATAAAATGCAATAAAAGCATTTGACTTTCTTCTTAAAGCCATTTTCACACACACCCACACACAAAAAAAATCAATAATAACAAAAAATCACTGTGTACTCCATGACAGCCAGACATCAAGTAAATCCCAGTAAAATGTGGAGATTAGGCCATTGTCTGTGTTTACACTACTTATCAGTCCCCTGTCTCATAGGAGTGGAATTTGTATGTATTGAAGTTACAATGAATACATGTCTATGACTTTGGGCATAGTGAAATTACACACAAAAATTCACAAATGCTGTTGCCATTTTTATAAATGAAATAACATATACATCTTCCTAGTACTCACTGTTATATAGTAAGACATTAGTAAATATTAGCAGATTTTTTGTATTTTCTTTACATATATTTTTCCTTATAATTACAATTTTAATGATCCAGGAACCTAAATATACTTTTATACTATATGAACCAGTTTTTCATACATTCATTAGATATTATTTATATTAAATATATCTTGTATATTATTTGGATAGTGTATTACTTACCTAACCACCACTTAAATCCATAGCATGCTTATATATGTAGGCAGTTTGGAAGAGCTCGGAGGAAAATGAGAAGTAGGGAACAACTTATTGGCTTTTATCTTTCTGAATAAATTGTTTCTCAAAAGTTATGAATAAATGGTACTACTTAAAGAAAAATAAATACCACACACTTTGAGTATACTTACATAATAACATAATTTAATAACATTTACTGATCATTTGAATGTTATGAAGTCATAACATATATTCTCAACTATTAGAAAGGTTGAGTTTTACATATACCTAATCAACATAAATAATCCCTATGTATTCATGCAATTCTGGCACCACCACCAAAAAAAAATGATGCCAAGCATTTTGTTTATCCTAACTAAAATTTATAGTATAAGTTAAGAAAAACAAAAAAGAAAGAGAAACAGAAGATAGAACATGAGAGAAAAGGAGGGATAGAGGGAAGGGAAAAAGTACTTCAGTCAAGGATTTTGATTATTTTAGGAATGATTATGGTGTTAAAATTTTAGTTTAAAGTTTTCTTACATTTGAATTTAGCATATTTTTCCTTAAGCTAACTGTGAAATTTTGCATAATTCCTTCCATCTCTGCACTAATATTATATAGAATGATGAATGTTAAAAAAGAAAAATAAATTAAAATAAATAAGGCTTGGCTCTCTATTAACACGTTTTAAAAATAATTCACTTGATGACTAATTATTAATCACTAGCTATATGATTCTAAATTCTCTTTCTTTTTTTCCATTCAGTGTCTTAGGATAAAAATAGAATAATTATTATCTTGTTCAGGAGCACATTGACAGGAGTCCTAAGTAGAAGCTTGTACTTTAGCAATCTGTTGTTGCTATAAAATACAAGTAGACAAGTTCAATTACTTCTGGAAAGAAACATCATCAAACAACTAATACCTGAAGAAAAATACATCTCCCTACAATTTATGTAATTAAAATTTCAGCTACATAATATATTGTAATCTGATTTAAAACTCAATATACAGTGGTACCTCGAGATACGAGTGCCCTAACATACGAGATTTTTGAGATACGAGCTGTCGAGCGAGCGATTTTTGCTTTGAAATACGAGCAACATTTGAGATAGGAGTAATCGAGCAGATGGGCCGGCTGCACACGACCCACCAGTTTACCGTGACTTGAGCATCTCATAGTTTCCCCCACCTCAAGATTACGGAACAAATTAAACTCGATCTTGAGGTACCACTGTATTTTTAATTTTTATAATAAATTAACCTGTGATAAGCTATGTAAACATAATATAGCTAAGTAAGCTTAAAATATTCTCACTTGAATCTTAAAAATCCTGTGGTCGTCACACTATCACACTATAATTACCAATCAGCAGGAGGCTGTGCACATGGGTAGGTGGGGACTTGACTCAGGAAAATTTGATCGGAGGCACAGGTGGGTTTCTGAGTCCCACTGGGTGGCAGGTGGGTTTCTGGGTTCCACCTCCTGTGGGGTGGTGGTGGCAGCAGTGGCAGGACTTTTTCTGGGTTCTGCCTCCTGGGACAGCCACAGTGACATACATAGGACTCTTTCTGGGTCCCACCAAGCTGCGGGACTCTGTCCTGGGTCTCATGTGATGTCATGTGCTGAGCCCCTAGTTTTACTAATAATTAACATACAAGTTAATCTATTCTCATAAATAACCATTAAATTTTGTTTTAATTGAAAATATATATTTATTGTTTTATGCAAAAGAAATTTGAAAGGTTTTATAGCCCATTATATAGTTCATAATAAAGGTTTTATATTTTTAGTAATATGCCACTTGGAAAAAGGGTTTTCATTACAAATTTTTTTAAAAAGTTACTTTTATTTACTAGGTTTATATTTCCAAATTTTATTAAATCTTTACCTCAATTTTATATATTTTCTCTTGCACTGAATTTTAGGTTATACCTACAAATTTCATTTAATCGAATATGTTTCTTCAATAATAAATATATAATTTGAACATTACAGTCATCTAATCTCCAAATTTTAAAACTCTTACAACAAGAATAACTGTAATCATTATTAGAATAATTCCATATTTTAAATCAATTTTCTATTGGAAAATTTAGAATGATTAAAGAGTCTATATAATTCCAGCAATATACATAATATAATATAAGACTTAATTTTAACTATTATTCACAATTAAGGAAAAACTATAAGCAGATTTTCCAAAGAAAATCATGTTTATTCTTTAATTTTCAACTATAAATTTTTTATGTGAATCTAAATCTATTAGGTTATTAAAATTGCTGACCCTACCTATTAGTAAAGGACATGATTGTTTTTCATAAGTACTTTGATTACCTATATGAAACTTCTTTTGTAATTCTCATATAAAGACAATTTCAACCAATCTCAGGATAAATGTTATCTTTCTAAATATATAAGGCTAATATGCCAAGTGGCCCCTCAGGAGTTCAAAACCAGGAGTTCAATATCTCACTATGATGTGGACTGATCACCTGGGGGCAGCATGGAATGAAAGAAGGCCCCAGCTGGCAGCTAGCAACTGGGGGGTGGGCAGCTGGAGAAGGAAGGCCCCGGCTGGCTGCCAGAAGGCCCCAATGGGCCCTGACTGCTTGCCAGGCCTAGGAACCTTACCTGTGCATGATTTCATGCACCAGGCCTCTAGTCATATATAAAATGAGTTATTGAATAAGGTTCAGGAGGAGCCCTTACAATTCTAGCATGCCTTGCTTACTTGTCATTGTTCCAATACATGCCTGTTCTAATACACTTATTGGCCTTTAAATAACAGCATATCTGTAATTAAACAATAGTATAACTTGGTGATAGTATTATGGCTATTGAAACATCTATTATATAATATAAAATGTACTTTTGATTCTGTTAAGAAAAGTTCTAACATTTTATTAGAACTGGTAAATAAAAAAGAAATTGTGATATTTAGCAGAGTAAATGAAATTGACCTGTCCCCCAAATTACTATTATATTACAGATAGTCAAATGTTGTTCTACCCATTTTAGATCCTTTCTTCTGAGAAATGTTGTGACTGTCATAGGGGACTATCTGAATCTTTCACACATGTGTGGAATGCCTCATTTAAAATTTTGTTTTATTAAATTTATAATACAAGGTGGGGCAGCAAGAGGTTTATAGTTGTGAGTGCAAGAAACATAGTTTATTATTTATATTATTATTTATTAAATATTCTAATTTTCCATATGAACTACTGTAAACCTATTTCCCTCCCCCTGTGTATTAAATACAATGAAGCAAATCAGCCTACATTGGCTTTCTGTGGTATATGTGCTGGCATAGTCTGCTTTAATATTTGTAGTAATTGCTTTCAGCATGTTTTGAAAACAACAGTCTATTTTGAATTAAACAGAGATATTGGTAACTTCAGGGTATGATTCTGAGTGGACCAAATGATTTAGTGATAGGATCACTAATGAAATAATTTCTAATATTTTCAAAATTGTCTGCAGTATTCTGAATTCTTTATTGTCATGTGTAGGCAACAAAGCTTAATGACAAAGTGTTTTACTGTGCAATTAGAATCAAATAAGTCTGAAAAAAATGGCAGAGCAACCTGAAGTGAAACATGACTACATATGGCATATTTCATATGATGATTTGCAAAACATATATAAGAATAATCCTTGGGATTAAAAAAATTTCTAGTATGATTTAGTAAATATATATTTTTTCTTTCTTTTTGCCTGGTTTCATAATCTGTGTGCTTTGATTACAAAACAGGTAGATACAATCTATTTTCAAAATAAGTTAGCATACAGATCAGGCAACTGATAAACCAGAAAAGAATTTTGGTCTGCAATTAATTTGAGCTTCTTTAAAATTAGGATTGATTAGAAAGTACAGGTATAAAGTCTATTGTCCTAAAACTGGGAAATGCATGCATGCAGATGACACTTCACAAGTTGCATGTAAGACCATTTTTGGTGTTTTGAGAGTAGTCTCTGTGGCTTAAATTGTATTTATTAAATGCTGGAAATTAAAAATTTACTACTTTTTATATTCAGTAGGGAATTGTTAAAATGTCACTATATTATTGGTGGAAGTGGAGTGGCCCCCACGAGAAAAAGGAGTTTCATGGAAAGCTTTATTGATGGTGTAAAATTAAGGGGGTTCCTCTCCAAGGTTCCATTTCTGTCCATGCTGGCATGGAAAAAGGCTAATCTTGTCTTCAGCAGGGCCAGAATAAAGGCCACTATCCATAGTTTTTGCTCCATATTAAAGTTCAATCCAGTCCAGCTTCCTACATGTGAAGTTCGCACAGCCTTGGCACACATGGCTATGGAGCAAGAACTCGGGCACTATACATCCTACAATTATAGATATTTTATTGAAAGGTAATTGATAATATAATAGCAATTTAGTATATTTAGGATAGGAAAATCAATGGGCAACAATGCTACTGAAAAGCAGATATTTTATGAATACTCTACTTAAGTTGGCAAGTTGCCCAGCTGACAATATTTATTCTTTACCTCACATCCCATGGCTCAAGTATAGAATCTGATCAGTTATATAGGGTTTGAATCCCAGCTCAACCACTCAGTCACTAGGAGTCAGTCATCCAGCCTTTTAACCTCTATAGGACTAATTTTCTTCCTTGTAAAACCAATATGATAGTGTTATTTTTATATCACCTCACTTTCCATAAATGCTCAGAAAATGTTCATTATTACTGTTGTGTTATAATGATGACGAAGGAACCATTTTTATTTTCACTGGAGATTTTTTTTAAAACATAGTTGTCTGAATAATCTTATACACTATTTCATGTAAACACTCATAACCTTGCAAAATCACTGTGATGTAGGGGTGTATGGGAACCCCTTTCATGCCCCACGTGGTTCAGAATTCTGGTTCAGGGTTCTGGTTCTGGGTTCTGGTTCTGGAGAAGGCTGCACACAATGAAGAGAGACTAGAAATGTATTAATTTGGGAATACGGGGGGGGGGGGCAGGCAAAAGCCCACCTCTAGTGGGCTTGCTATCACTTTTATTAAAACTATGGGATACACCCATAGCCTTTAGGCAGGAAATTCCAATAACAGACATATACATAAGACAAACAGGTGAAGGCTGCTTCAGCTAACAATGTCTCAACTAAACAGTGAGTGATTAGCTCTGACTTTTCAGAGCAATTAAGGTTGCCACATGTTTCTATTAGTGAGAGAATGTTCGGTTTCCTGCATCTCCCACATTTCTTTCCTCTAAAAAATTTTGCATCTGCAGAATAGAAATAACATATAAGAACAAAAAATGAGACAACCAACAATGGCTATGCTGAGAGGTAAATGAACCAGTCTGTAGTAAGTTTCTTCCTGGGCCAACAGTTTTTTGTGTCCCAGTTTCAATGTCCAACAGTTTTTTGATTGTACGTGTCAGCAATGATATTTCAGTTCTGGGTGGTGGACTAATGGTGGCAATGCAGGCACGACCCTTTCTGGGCAACCTGCATTGACACACAGTTACTGACTACTAGTATGGCAAGGCGTCATCAGCCACTTCCATCTCTGGACTGTTTCTCCTCTTGTCTTCATAGCTGGACCATTCCTGTCAATTCCTCTTTGTTGAAGGAATCCACATAGTCTTGGAGTTGTTTACTGAAAATATACAAACATATTCTTGGCCAAAAGTTAATAAAGGAATCTTCTCTATAAATTTGACTTGGGATCCTTTTTATTTTTGCCCAAAATATCTTCCTTTGGCTTATTTTGATAACATATGTGTTTTTCATGGGTGTCTTGCTGTTAGATTACAAATTAAAAATTAATTTTCAAAGTAAAAATTTTTTCTAGGTGTAATTTAATTACAGGATATTTTTCCTTACATAATATTACTCCACTATCCCTCCTCCTTTTGAATTAATTATTAGAAGGCTTTTGGAAAATTTTTAAAATGCAGTCTTGATAACTTTAAATTTTATTATTTTTTGCATAAAATATGACTGCTTTAGATTTATTGCATGTTAAGCAATTTTACTATGAGATGAACTACCAATAGAAATTTTAGTTAATACTTTAGGAACAACTTTTTGTCCCGTACAATTAAATTTTCTTGAATATTCACTTATTTCAATTAGCCAATTTAAATTAATCTGAAAACTTGACTACTATTTTATTGTCAAATTAATACTCTAACAGCAATCTTAATTTACCCTATAAATATTAGTGGAAAGGGTTATTTGAATTCTGAGTAGGCTCTCAGCATTCCTGGTGCTAGGCTGGATTTAGATATAGGGCAGTTGCTGTCAGCCAAGTCTCTGTCTGTCACCTGTGTCCCGATCTGAGCTGGGCATGGGAAGTGAAGCAACCATGGGGCAGGAGACCTCCCTCAGAAAGGGTGAGAGTTCAAGTCCCTGCAATGTTGAGGGGTGAGGGTCTGCATCCCACCTTTGTTGATCCCCAAGTTCTCTCCTGATGGCCCCTCTGCAACTATGCCTGTCTTAGCTTGTTCCTTCCCTGAGGAATCTTACCCATCTCTGGCTAACCAGCCATCCTCTGGGGCCAGGCAGAGTAATGTGAAGTTCAGTTCTGTCTCCTTGGTAGCTTGTGCCCCCATAGCCTCCACGCCCAGTACCAGCCTTGGGATCCCCTTGTCTGTTGGCGGGATCTCACCACTGATCACATATCTTGAGGAACCCAGGTTTCTTCTCTAGGGAGGGCTGAGCTCACACCACTGGGCAAGAGACAGATCCATGGTAGCAGCCACCATGAGGCTTCAACCTCAGCATGAACAGAAAGCTCAGGCAACAGCTGTGGGAGGGTCCCTCTTGGCAAAAATGGGAAGAGAAGCCAATATAGAATGATCAAGTGCCTTTCCAGTGTCTTAATTCCTTCTGGAAGAGATTAAATCTGTCCATGCCTTTTTTTAAATTGCTGGGAAATATTCAAAGAATTTGTAAGTTTGCTTGTGATAATTGTACAATATGCTGTTATATAATATCAAAAGTTAAAATGACATTGTAGAATAATATAAGTGAGGATATTCTGTGCTCTAGGCCATGGCAATTCAATTTCAAACTGGCTGTCAATTTCTTTTTTACATTTTCTGCACCTCTCCCAGGAGCAAGTAGTGATAGTAGACATATTTTTGCTTTTGCTTCTCCTCTTTTGGTATCCATGTAAGCCAGAAGCCTCTCTTTAATTTACACACAAAGGGGCAGTGGTTTGATTTTGTATCATGCAGAAAGGAAGTTGGGTGGTGACACCTGTGTAATTATACTTCCTTTCCCCACCCATGTTCCTCCTGGATGACCAAAGTGTTTGGTATTATTGGTGACTATATCAGGTGGAGGATCAACCCAAGTAAGGGGTGTTACTCATGAAATGTCAGGAACATAAGTCCAAAATACTTCCCCACTTGCCCCAGGTAATATTACCATACAGCTGATGACTGCTAGCATGGCAAGGAAGACATTCTCAGGCGTTCTTGAAGTTCTGGTTTCCTCACAAATTCACTCAGCTTTCTGTACCGTCATCTTTACCATGCCCCAGGTGACCTGCAGGCTGTTTGTTGTCTGGCTCATCCTTCTCCTGCTTCTCATCTTCAGTGGATTGCTTGGAGTTACTGCTCTCTGTGGCTGAGGTAGTTGACTGTCTGCAGCTGCATGGTGTGGCTCCAGGCACAAGGTCCTCATTAGTCTGGTTCGTTTCTCTCTTGGATCCCTGTTGCAGTTTAATATTTCTAGCAAGAATCCAGATGGGTTTGGAAAAATTCTCTTTTTTCAGTGAATTTTCCACACCTTTTCTCCATGTATTTTTATCTTCCTTCGCTCTAGGTGAAAAATATCATCTCCTCAAGATATCCCGAGTTCAGGCGCCAGATGTGGGAACCCCCTTCACGTCCCACATGGTTCAGGGTTCCGGTTCAGGGTTCAGGTTCTGATGAAGGCCCCACATAAGTGAAAAGAGACTAGAAAAGTATTAATTTGGGAATATTGGTCGGGGGGTCAGGTGGAAGCCCACCTCTAGTGGGAGGACTACTCACTGCTCTGGCCTTGCTATCCCTTTTATTAAGATTATAGGATACACTTATAGCCTTTAGGCAGGAAATTCCAATAACAGAAATTTACATAAGACAAGCAGGTGAAGGCTGCTTCAGCTAACAATGTCACAACTAAACAGTGAGTGATTAACTCTGACTTCTCAGAGCAGTTAAGGTTGACCAGACTTCTGGTTTCCTGTCCACATCTTTCTATTAGCGAGACAATGTTTGGTTTCTGGCAAGGATGGTCACTGATCTACAGTGAATATCTAAGTCTCTGAGAGTGTGTCTTTGTGTCTTACTTAAGGTTATACATGTATTACATAGGAGAGAGAACACTGTTATTCTAAACCCTTTCTGATCCCTATAGCTTCCTAATTTGTCTGTGTTTATGAAGAAACTTTTACTTCAGTTACCTTCTCTTAAACATTAGCAGCACAGTGGCTTTGATAATGGTTTTTAACAATTGCACAAATAGTTTTTTCACCTGCACATCTGCACATCCCCTACTAGGGATTGAGCCTGCAACACAGGCATGTGCCCTTGGCCAGAATCAAACCTGGGACTCTTCAGTTTGCAGGCCGATGTTCTATCCACTGAGCCAAACCAGCTAGGGAAATAAAAACGTATTTTTAAAAATAAATAAAATAAAAACTTTCAAAATAAAAAAAAAGTGTGGGTGGTGGAGGTGGGAGGCAGGAGAGTGAGGGTGTACTTACCAGGATTCTCAACAGGTGACCAAAAACTCTTCTCAATATAATATAGTCTGTCCTTCCTCCCATGGGAGCTGTTTGAGTGGTTAGAAGATATGCTTTTCATTTGAACAAGATTTCCCATTGATGGTGTTGTCTTTCAGTAAGCTTCTTCCCTTAGTCAATTGAGCATACTAATCAGAGGATTCAGACTTACAAACTTAGCTGTTTAAATCTGACTTGATTTAAGATTTTATATACATATATATAACTTACAAACAAAATATAAGAAGGCCCAATGTCATTATACATCACCAGTTATATATACAGTGGTACCTCGAGATACGAGTGCCCTAACATACGAGAATTTTGAGATACGAGCTGTTGAGCAAGCGATTTTTGTTTTGAAATATGAGCAACATTTGGGATAGGAGTAATCGCGTGGATCGGCCAGCTGCACATGACCCACCAGTTTACCGAGATTGGAGCGTCTCATAGTTTCCCATGCCTCAAGGTTACGGAATGAATTAAATTCGTATCTCGAGGTACCACTGTATATATATCACATAGTATTTTCCATGAAAAATATAGTAAAAATCAACCAGTGGGTTCGATACAGTCATTAGGGTTAAATTCCTCTTCATGCACATTGACTGAATTTTTATATTTTTATCAGATTATTGATAGTCAGGAAGACATAGCCTTAGGTACCTAAGAAAAGAAAGAAAGGTAAACCTGAATTGGTGCTCAATTTGTTTCGGACCAGAATACCTGGTGAAATCGTAGGGCACTTGCATGTCTGAGCTCATTTGTTATGAGAGAAGCTTTCTCATTAACTTCTTCGAAAGAGTGTTGCCATTAAATCTGATCTTGAATGAGAAGAATTTGTAACTTGAAAATGTTTATGAATATTTCATAAGCATCTTCTTAGGGTGCATGCTTGTATGTGATAGCCTGGCAAAGGTTGACAGATATGTGGAATACTGTAATGAGTTGATGGATGCATATGGAATGTCTAATGGAAGAGTGAGAAGTGCCCGCTGGGCTGCTGTGAACATCTTGCGGTGTTTAAAAGATTTTTGTTGGCTGTTAACAAAATCCTCACAGAAATGATAGTTTCTAATTAATGGGTTGAGAATGACCCATTTATTTTATTGCACTAACTAGGTCTATTAGAAATGTATCTAGAGGAAGCATCTGTGATATTTTTAAAAAATAAAGGACTGTAAAAATACACATCTGAGGGAAATAGACCTTAATGAGTAGGAACACACATCTTTTTTTCCAGGTGGGGATCCTATTTAATTATATTCCCTTGCTGCTTTGATGTTTCAAAATCCCAGAGAAAATTCACAGTTACAGGGAATATGAATAGTTTGGCCTATGAGCAGCAAAACCAGGAGATAGCAGGACAATATCATTAAAAACAAACAAGCAAAAATTCACTGGGTTAATCTTTGCAAGAAAAAAATATGCAAACGTGGAAAAATAGCATTGTTAGTGGAATATCAGGTTCAGTTTGATTTATGTTAATTTAAAATGGGTAGAAGAAATCAAGGAATATAATTAGCAGTCTTTGGTGCATCAGGAAAATGTGGTGATTTATTTAATTGGGAGTTATATAGTCTGAAAAAAGGAAGGCTCAAGAGGAAAAAGTTTAAAACAGTCTTTAAGCACATAAAAGAGTTTTCATGTGTCATAAAATTAGGATCTGTTTCAGTCTTTCAGAGATTAAAGATCTAAAACATAGGCTTAAATTGTAGCAAAATATATTAGGTTACACATAAATCATTTTAAAAAATAAAGCTCATTAAATACTAGGAAAGGCTTCCAAAGATGGTTGTCCTAGTCAGCTTCTAGAACTTTTAGAATACTTAATGTTTTATATAATGTTTATAATGTCTACATATATGTTTATGTATACATTTTAATAATTAAAAATATATCTAAATCTTTGACATTT
>JAAGEH010002372.1:0-43628 GCA_011751065.1 Lasiurus cinereus | reverse complement strand
AATGTCATGATCAATTTTATAACTTTTCTATAGGAAAAAATTAAGAGAAGGAGTGTTAATAAGCTGAATTTTAACATTTTGTAATAGTGAAATTTTAATAAGTGATTTATCATTGAAATAATTGAGAGCCATATTACAATTATTAACATTTTCTATTCAGAAGTTTGAATGTGTTATATTATATTACATGATGGAGGGTAGAGTTCAAAGAGAAAGTTCTCATGATGCTTAAGGTTACTTGTAGTAATTTTGTTCTGTTCTAGTGGAACTTGAATTTATAGGAAAGAGGTACAACCTTGAAGCACATCTCAGAGATAGATAAATGTCTTTTATTTTAATTTTAAAAATGTAATTAAGCTTTTAATTATAAAAAGTTGATGTGTATACTGTTTTATGACACTATATTAAGTGCCAAGGAAATTCAATGACAGCAAACTTAGGAAGAGGTTTGCCTAGTTGGCAGGTTTTAAAGAATCTCTCTCAATGGAGAGAGGAATTTGCTTGGGTAATATAAAACAATAGCCAATAAAAACATCCATCACATTTTATTGAATTGTATTCAAATATAAGTGTTTCTGGTGTTCTGGGATTTCAGAATATATCTACAGAAATTCCACTTGGCCTCCGTTCATTTCTTGCTCTCTGTTTCATATTGAAAATGGGATGAATTACTTCTCAAAATGATACACTATACTGGGGACTGTCAAGTTATGTTCCTCCAAGCCACATTTGTTCCTCAATCTATTTCCATAATCAAAGTTTTATTGGAATACACACAACTATGCTCAGTTGTTTACATATTGTCTATGGCTGCTTCACATTGTAATAGCAAACAGCAACAGAGACCATAGGGACAGCAGAGCCAAAAACATTTACTATCTGGACCTTTAGAGAAAAAATAAGAAGTTTGCTAGTTATGCAGTAAACAGATTTAAATACACATTTGAGTGCTTATTTCAACTTGGTGTTCCATACTTTCTCTGCAGGGAAAATTAATTTTCCCCATAAGATTTTACTCTGAGTATTGATTAGAAACACTACTGTTTCATGTGTACTGGTCTTTTCCTTTTCATTTAGATGATAAACTCCCATGGGGTGATTAGCATTGTAGAAATATCCTTATAGAAAATATAAAAATTGCAAATATAAAATAGGAAATGTGACTATAAAAATATTAAATGGGACAATGGATCCGTCATTTATATGATCACATTATTTTGTGAATCTCTTAATTTGTTGAAGCAATTTATTGAGGTAAAAAATAGCACATTGACTTAATAGTTCATATGACTTGAAAAAAAGATATAAAATTATGAGTATTGCAAAGCACTAAAGCAAGCTTTTTATGAGCAGCATCTAGTTCAGCGGTTCTCAACCTGTGGGTCGCGACCCCTTTGGGGGTCGAATGACCCTTTCACAGGGGTCGCCTAAGACCAGCAGAAAACACCTATTTCCCATGGTCTTAGGAACCAACAGACTGCTCCTCGGTGTAGCAAAGTGTAGCAATGTAGTTTACTGTTGTTATATTAAGACTGTTACCCATGCTACACCACGATTCAAGACAAAATTTCATTTATTTGTAATTAGAAATAAATATTTCACAGTACATAATTAGATATTGTTTTTGTGATTAATCACAATGCTTTAATTATGTTCAATTTGTAACAATGAAAATACATCGTGCATATCAGATATTTACATTACAGTTCATAACAGTAGCAAAATTACAGTTATAAAATAGCAACGGAAATAATTTTATGGTTGCGGGTCACCACAACATGAGGAGCTGTCTTAATGGGTCGCGGCATAAGGAAGGTTGAGAACCACTGATCTAGTTAGTTTCCATTAGCATTATTAAGCATAACCCTGTTTATTGACGTTTAACGTCATTCAGCTCTGTTTTTTAATATATGGTGCGCTTCTCCTCTGCATTTTGCACCAATTTTCATCACATATTCTTTCACTTTTGCTCATTTAGTTCTAACCTTGTTAGGTATTATTTTTATAACTCTCTCTCTATATATATATATTTTTAAATATATTTTATTGATTTTTTACAGATAGGGAGAGTTAGAAACATTGATGAGAGAGAAACATCGATCAGCTACCTCCTGCATACCCCTACTAAGGATGTACCCACAACCAAGGTATATGCCCTTAACCAGAATTGAACCCAGGACCCTTCACAGGCTAATGCTCTATCCACTGAGACAAACCGGCTAGGACACCCTCTACATATTTTATTGGATTCTTTAAATTCTTAGTTGGAGTAAGAATTGAGTGCACTCAACTAGAGCTCTCAACAGTGCAAGAGTGATAGTGGGATTGGCCTCCAACCCCTGTCATCTTGTGAGAGGTATTGTGCATCATAATCATCAGCAAATAAAATCCATGTAAAAGCCACCTTCCTAAAGTCTCCTTTCTCATTTTTTAAAATAAATTCTAATGAACACTGGGAGTGGACTTTACTAGAAGCAGAATCCAGTGAGAGTTAGCTCTCTGGAAGGATTTCAGCTCTTCCTGTAGTTCATTTGCACCTAAGTGTAGTTTACCTGCTCTCAGGAGATGATGCCGATTATTTAAATATCAGAGATGAAAAACCTCAAAGGTGATTTATTTGCTTTATGTCAAACTTGTGTCTGTTTTGTAACCTTTGAAACATGGGCTTTATGAGTAATACTATTAAAATGTATACTCTAGAGTGTATTGTTAATCATTACTGCTCTGCTGGGCCTCAGGATTACCTGTCTGCATTGCAATGCAATTTAATATTTACATTTAAACAACAAAGGATCTTAAAACATCTCATATATTTCTATGTATCAAATGGGATTCACAAGAAATAAGGGCTTGCCTCTGAGATAAAAACATAAAATTCCTCTTAAACAGGTGTACAACTTTCACCCTGACCAGTTACACAATGGTTAGAGCATTGACTGAAGCACTAATGGGTCATGGGTTGACTATGGGTCAAGGGTACCTACCTGGGTTGCAGGTTTGATCCAAGGCCTCATTGAGGGCATGTGCAAGAGGCAGCCAATCCTTGTGTCTCTCAAATCTATATTTTTCTCTCTCCTCCTTCCTCCTTCCCTTCCACTCTATCTAAAAAAAATTCAAAGGGAAAAATGTCCTCGGGTGAGGATTAACAACAACAAAAAAATATATGTAGAATTTTAAAAATAAATGCTGTTTTTGTACTTCTGAAATAAAATATGTGACCCTAATAGTTGTGTTTAAATGCTCAACAGGGTAGATGAAATCATTTTTCAAAGATAGTTCTGGTATAAGTAGAACAGAGTAAACAATTGGTACTTCATTTATTATATAGTTCAATGCACCAGCCATTTATTACGTATATCCTTTGTGAAAGCCCTGTTCAGACAGTAGGGAATGCAGTGATGATGTCAGATCTCCATGTGTGAATGAAGAGGACTGAAGATAGACATGAGTACATACAACTTTTAGAGTTTGTAGATCCATTGCTATGCCTTAAGCTCCCATCTTATCTTTCAAAGAATGAAAACAATACCAGCAATGGAACTTGAAGTTCCAGATGAATGCACCAGCATTTATTTAATTGTTACAACAAATATAAGACACACTTTCCAGTAACTCAATATTTGTATGGAAATATTAGCAAATACAACTTAAGCTAATCTTTTAAAAATATATTTAAACTAACTCTAGATAAGTTAGAACCTAGAGAGTTCCTTATTTTATGGAGTTCTATAATTAGGTTATTTCTCTGGGATCAAGAATTTGGCATGTAAAATGGCCAAAGTGCATGTTCTTTTTATGTGCTATGCACACATTTTATTTTATGTAGTTTTCCAGTTCAGCAAATATCTATGACTAATAGGTGAAAGGTATTGGGATAGTTCTTGGATTGGACTGCATTTTCACTGAACATTATACTTTATATGTGTTCTTTTTTCAGAAGTGGGTTTACAATTGCTTTGCTGCTGCACCAAGCACTTCGCATATGATCAAAGAACAATAGAATGAGTAAATAAAGTGAAATATTTAGACTGCTTAATTTGGGATTTCTCAGGTTACAAAGTCTAGTCAATTTTTTCCTTGCTGATAATTTCATTTTCCTTGGCAATTTAAAATATAAAAATAAAAGTCTTTTAAGATTAACTTATATTGTGTTTGCTGATATTTCCATACAAATACTGAGTTACTGGAAAGTGTGTCTTGAGTTGGTCAGTCACACTCCATATTGCTGTTTTTAATAAACACAGTACTCTTTTAATAAAAAGAGGTAATTGGTTTGTATGGCTGACATTTATTTAGACACCTGCTTTAGAATATTTTCTTCTAATTGAAAGACAAGAGGAAAATAAATTGGGCAATTACTATTGAGGACTGGTTAGTTTAGTTTTTCATAGAGATTACACTTTTTAAATTACTGAGTTATGATATTGAAAATGAAGGGCAAGCTCCTTGTTGGGGAAAGTGTTAGAGTAGCCCTAATGCAAAATCTTATTAAGAAACTGTCAGGGTTCCTCTATTTTACCCTCACCTCCCCTATTCTGTAAGAAGCAACTGTCGTTTTTGAGTGAGTGTACTGCCAAAGAGACATTTACAAATAAATGAAAAATGTCACAATTGATTTTACTCCTTCCAGAATACTGTGTGTCAGCTTTGTCACGAGCTGTCTTTTTTACTCTCTTTTTTAGATAGATCTCCCAGCTGGACACTGGAAATAGCTTCTGATGGTTTAGGGACTCTTTCACTTGAACCCAGGTAAGACCTCTGTTGGTGACCCTTTATAAATGTCTGTAAAACCATTCAGCAATTTGAACATATAAAAGCCTTATTTCCTACGTCTTTCTGTAACTGATATTTTTGTTAAAAAGCATTCAGATATTGATATCATTTATTTACATTTTGGACATTGGAGAAAATTATTTCATGCATTATAAGACATTATCAAATTACACAACTTTATTTCACATTATCTTTCCTAGTATGTGTATGTTTTTTTTAATTGTTCTGCTTAATCTGATAATAAAGCTAACAACAATGTTACTTGTAAAGAGATATGGGGGTATGCTTTTTTATATTTTCAAAGAACTCTATAGATATCTAAATTTTTATCACTTTCGAAAATAACTTTATCTTGAATACATAAGTCTGTCATACAATTTACATAAAAGATCATTGATTATTAATTCATTATTGCATCACCTTAAATCAATCTACCAGCAAAACTTCTATCATGTTAACATTATTGAGGCCATTTCCTGTGCAAAACAATTATATGAATTAGCTTATGTAAATGTTTCACAGTGGTATTTGAATTCTTAGTTAATATGGATTTGAAAAAAAAACTAATTAGAAATTGCTAGCAGTAGTTTTTTATTATGGATATTGCATTAAAGGAAAGTAAATCTTCACATAAATGTATTTTAAGAGATTTAAATCAATATAATTAGTTATAGATCATGCTATTATATGAGATTATTTAGCTCTCTACTTGAAAGATCATGGAATGAACTAATTAGCTATATTCTGTTTCTCTTGGAAAATAGAAGTTGATGTAATCACTCTTTCATTCAACTAATATTTATTGAGCATTCATTCAGTGTAGCTACTTTACATTGATGACATGATGGTGAAATACATGTATCTACTTCTCAAGAGTTTACAGTTTAGTGTGACTCAGTCAAGAGGATCAGCAAGTACAACTTATTGTGATGAGTGAAAACAATAAGGATAAGCATAGAAAATGAGGTGAGCATATATCCAGGCTAGGGATACATATTCAGGGAGTGAAGCGGTAATGCAAGGTGGAAGAATATTTAATTAAAAAGTAGATTAAATAGTATTTATGATAGAGAGGTATGTCTAAAGAATTAAAGAAGGGACAGTTCATGAGCTCACCTGCCCATCTGCTCTACCATCCAGCCGCATCCAACACCCACCATATTCCACACGCACCTCCTGGTAGTCAGTGCACATCATAGCAACTGTTGTTTGATTGTTCTGCCATTTGGTCTATTTGCTTACTAGGGTTTTATATATATAACTTGGTAATTTATGAACTGGCATGTTTTTAAAGGCTCCTCATTAAATTAAATATATTATCTTATAATATCAGATTAATTTAATGATTATTATTTCATCTCTATATCTCATTACAAAACAAAACATGTATAATGTATTTTGACTATATATTTTCTATAGTTAACTAACATTTTAACATTTTGGCTATTTCATCTTTTACTAAATAATTTGCTTCACCTATTTTTAGTTTCCTCTCAATTATTTTTAGGTTGTTTAAAGAGAATTTATTGACATGTACTTGTTATTTTTCAATGAGCAAAATGAAGAGGAGTCAGTTCTCAATGAAATAATGCCTGGTATTTTGGGAGGATTGGCATTTATCTGGGCTGCTATCAGTCAAAATGCAGGTCAAGAAAACTGGGAGTGTTGTGAAGGGGATCTGTATATGCCACCCCAAAATATGCCTGTTTGGAGTAAGATCTATTTGAGCTGAAGGCAGTTGCCTTATCTGCCTAAAAGTAGAATCTCTCAAAAGAATCCAGAAGTTGTTACATCCTCTCTTGGGCAGTAACTCTGATCTCATTATGTTATAAGGTAGGAGAGGAGTTGTCTCCCCCTGTTGCCACTCAGGGTGGAATTCTTGTGATATCCTAAGAAAAGGAATTTCCTGAGACTCCACAGAAGAATGCAATAGAGTAGGAAGCTATATTTCTATGGAATTATACTCCTGGATTTCCAAAGTCCTATTTTCCTCAGTCCAGTCAGAAGTGTAGCTAGGGTTTCAACAGAGCCAAAATCGGTGCCAGTGTCCAGAGTTTCCTTTCCATATCGGAGCCAGGTCAGTACAGCACCAGGCTGGTTTAGCCTGTATTTCCCACTGCAGTCCATTAGTCCTTTGCATGTGGGATCCACATGGCTATGGACCACAAGGACAAATGCAAGAGAGATAAGAGCCAAGAACCACATAAGCAACAGAAGTCAAAAATAGGAGCAAAAAGTGAGTGAACTCCATTAGGTTTGCATGCTTGCTGTGGTCATGCCCATTTGGCCAACCATCTCTGTCCCCAGGTGTGATTGACAGACAAGTACCTTTCCTTTGTCACCCCAACTTTACTGGGCATGTGTCTGTCTTCCCTTTGTTGAGTCCCTGGGGAGTGTGAAATTGCAGCTTCCTGGTGAAGCTGCTCAAATGACATGCTTATGTCTGGCCTTCCCCCTTTGCTCCTTTCCTATTATTGATAACCAGGTAATTGTAACAGTATCAGCCAAACATTGTCTCAAGGCTATCCTATTCCCTATCTTATTCTCCTAAGGGCCCTTTTATCTATATATATAAAGGTCTAAGCAACCTAATGACTGAAAGACTGAATGACTGGTTGACCAGTTGTTATGATACATACTGACCACCAGGGGGCAGATGCTCGATGCAGGAGCTGGCCCCTCGTGGTCAGTGTGCTCCCACAGGCAACCTCCTGCAGCCAGCCAACTTCCCGTGGCCTCTTCCCCTGGCCATCTGGCCCCAATGGCCTCGATTGGAACCTCCTGCATTCCCTCGCACTGTCCAGCCAATCTCCCATGTCCTCTCCCCATGGCCAGCTAGCCTCAATGGCCCCTATTGGGCCAGCCAGTCAACCTCACACAGCCCCTCCCCCTGGCCCTGATCAAGTCAGATTGCTGGCCAGGCTGAGGGATTCCCCCATGCATGAATTTGTGCATCAGGCTTCTAGTCTTTCCATAACGTAATTTGCTTTTGTATAACTGCCCTTTATCCCCCTTCTCTTCCTCTAGTAAGTTAGGTGGTAATAGTATGAGGCACAGGCTGCCTTGTCTGTTGTTTTTTTTTCGTTTGCTTCTACCTCTACTCTGATAGCACCTCTTCTATACCATTACCTTGGAAGGCAGCCTTACTATTTGTCTTTAACCAATTTTCTTCAGTTACCAAAGCCAATTAATTATTAAAAACAAGCAAATGAATGAATGAACAAACAAGCCAAACAACAAAAACTCTTTCAGAGCAAGTAAATTTTCTATGAGAGCAACTGTACTACTTTCAGAAGACCTCTTGTGAAATTTTATCCATAGCATTAGAAGCTGACTTCTTGACAAGGAAACTTCCATTTTCTTGACAAAGGAGTGTAAATCTCCTCCATTCTATTACTATTTATTGAAAAACTGTTCATGCTAACATGCTGCATGTGGCTTTTCTTTTTCTTTAATGTAGCTATACCATTTCCAGGAACTCCGACAAAAAAGCAGTTCTCTTACATTAGTTCAAAGCCTTTTCCCAGCAATATAGTGTGGGTAATGGCAACTTTTTGGCTAGAGATGAGGGGATTTACAATCAGCTTTTCCTAATAATATGTATTTTGAATGCTTCTATAGAAATTTTTATAATTTTTTTCTCTTAATAGTTGCCACCCATCCATATGTATTTTGCCACAAAGAGATGAAATGGGATAATTAAAACATGCCTCAAAACTGGAATAACACAGTTTTGGACACAAATGTCCTACTGAAAATGAGGTTTTGCCCATAGAACCACAACACTTCTCCCATTTCTTTCTCTTACTACATTGCTTGCCTTTAATTCCAAACTCTTACTAGATATTTATTAAAATTCAGGTAACATGAATTTCTAAGGAGACTTTTATGAAATTTTTACATTTCTCTCAGTATCCATTACTTCATGGTATCCCACATTTCATTTTATTTAAAATTCATTTGCTTTTAATTTGAAATGAAATAAGATAAAAATTATGAAGGTAATTTTATGAATAATCTTGATAGAAATTATTTTTGATCACCATATAGCTGAATGATATTTTGTCACATTTTTACAGACTGGTTTCTTTTCTTCTAAAGTAGAAAATTGGAATGTATGACAACATAGCTTGATATGTGCTAAAGCACAAATTAAGGTCAGAAAGCTAAAAAGTTAAATAGCAAAAAGGGTGTTTGTGTAGAGATTTGATGTATGAGAAAGTACAATATGTTTACTTAGTAAATTTAAAGTGGGTTAAACAATCAACCATTCAGTGTATCCTGAATATGTGGCATGTGCATGAAAATGCACTGGATGCTCTGAAACATTTTTTAAAAATATTCAGGATGCATTAGTGGGCTCCATTTATGATTTTCATTATTATGGAAGGTTCAGAGGAGTTCAGTATGTTTTGTGCTACAAAGTTAATTACCATTATAGGAAAACAAAATAGACTGACAAAAATAGAGAATAGGAGTATATTTAAGTAGATGCTTTTTATGAGGTGAAGACAACATTAGTGAGAGTTATTAGAAAAGAGTTAGCCCTAGCTGGTTTGGCTCAGCGAATAGAGTGTAGGCCTATGGGCTGAAGGATCCAGGTTTAGTTCTGGTCAAGGGCACATGCACACGTGGGCTCAATTCCCAGGAGGCAACCGATCAATGATTCTCTCTTATCATTGATGTTTCTATTCCTCTCTCCCTCTCCCTTCCTTTCTCAATTCAATATATATATATTACGCATTCAGGAATGCATAATAATCTGGCTACTCAGTGTGTGTGTGTGTGTGTGTTTGTGTGTGTGTGTATGTGTGCGCGCCTAGTACATGAAATGATGCGTGGGTGGGGGCCAGCCAGCCTGGCCAGAGGGAGGGGATATGGGCAGTGGGCTGGCCTGCCTGCTCGTCGAACTCTTGGTCAAGGGGACAATCTGCATATTAGTTTTTTATTATATAGTATATACACTGAGTGGCCAGATTATTATGCATTCAACAATCATAATAATCTGTGTGTGTGTATACATATATATGTTTGTGTGTGTGTGTATACATATATAACCTATAATAAAGAAGTGGTATGCAAATTGACCATCACTCCAAAACATAAGATGACTGTCCCCATGTGGACATAAGATGGCTGCCACAAGATGGCCAGCAGGGGAGGGCAGTTGGGGGACACCAGGCCTGCAGAGGAGGAAAGTTGGGGGCACAGGCCTGTAGAGAAGGATACTTGGGGGGCACCCAAGCCTGCAGGGAAGGCAGTTGGGGGGGGTCTAGGCCTGCAAGGGGGGGCAGTTGGGAGACACCAGGCCTGCAGGGGAGGAAAGTTGGGAGAACAAGCCCGTAGGGAAGGACACTTGGGGGGGGGGCCCCAATCCTCCGGGGGGGGGCATTTGGGGGGTCCTATATCTGCAGGGGAGGGCAGTTGGGGAGGATCAGGCCTTCAGGGAAGGGCAGCTGGGGTGGGGGGACCAGGCCTACAGGGGAGGGCAGTTGTGGGTGACCAGACCAGCAGGGGAGGGCAGTTAGAAACAATTCGGGCTGGCAGGGGAGGGCTGTTAGGGGTGAACAGGCTGGCAAGGGAGGGAAGTTAGAGGTGACGGGCTAGTAGAGGAGGGCAGTTAGGGGCAACCAGGCCTGCAGGGAATGGCAGTTGGGGGTGTCCAAGCTGGCAAGGGAGGGCAGTTAGGGGTGACCAGGCTAACAGGGAAGGTTAGTTAGGGGCAATTGGGGCAGCAGGGAGCAGTTAGGCATCGATCAGGCTACAGGGAGTGGTTAGGGGGTGATCAGACTGGTAGGCAGAAGCAGTTAGGGGCAATCAGGCAGGCAGGCGAGGGTTGGGAGCCAGCAGGCCTGGATTGTGAGAGGGCATTTGGGACATCCCTTGAGGGCTCCCAGATTGGAGAGGGTGCAGGCTGCTGAGGGACACACACACCCCCATGCACAAATTTTGTGCACCCGGCCTTAATATATATCCTAATATATAAAAATCCAAGGTCTGTAACACACAAAACAACCAAAAGCTCAACTGACTGAAAATCTGTCCTGCAGTCAGCACTGGGTTGCTGTGGTGACCCTGTGCTGACTGCCAAGGGGCCTGTGGATGAGGCCTGGAGAGAGGTCCAGGGAGAGCGAGGTAGGGTCTGATCTGCAGCCTCTGTGGCAGCTGTTGATCAGTCATTGCCTCTCTCTGGGTTTGCTAGCAGCCATGCCTTTCTTTCTCTCCGGGTCTCTGTGGGGGCTGCTGATCAGGCCTGGCTCTCTGATCAGACCCAGAAATAGGCCCAGAGATGCTGATTGACTGGCATAGAAACTGACTAATCAGAACGAAATCTGAGTGAACTGTGAGGAGCTAATGGCTGCCTAGGAGGTGGAGTTTTTGATACTGACTGGCATAGAAACTGACCAATCAGAACCTAATCTGGGTGAACTGTGAAGACAGACTCTAAGGTTGGGGATGAGGAAGGGTTTTAAGGGCAACAGCTGTTTGTTTTAAGGTGTAAGAAAGTGGTTCAGAACTATTGGACATTGAAATTGAGACCCAAACATTTTTTTTGTTCTTATAGGTTTATTTCTAGCCTGCACAGGTAAGCTGTTTTTAAAGAAAAGAATCAGTCGAAAAAAAACAAAAAAACAGATACAGAGGCAAAGAAGCAATGAACAGACTGTCATACTACAGTGGGAAGGCAGAGGAGGTTTTGGGGGGAGGGGCTGTAAGAGATCAACCAAAGGACTTGTATGCATAACCAATGGATACAAGACACTGGGTGGGGGGTGGGGCAGGTGAGGGCATGTACTGGGGGTAGGGAAAGCTGTGGGGAGGTCAATAGGGGAAAATAAAAGGAGACATATGTATGACTATTTGTAATATTTTAAACAATAAAATAATAAATAAATATTAAAAAAAATAAAGTGGTTCAATTTTTTAATGACTGGTTTGGCAATATAGTGCATATGGCTGGCTATCAGTCCATATATAAGGATTATGTATTTTTGTCTGCCAAGAGCATCTCCTCCTGCTGAAAAAGGCTCCCCCCACCCTCAATTTAAGCAACCCTATCCAATATAATCTATCTATACTAATAAAAGGGCAATATGCAAATTAGACTGGGTTGATCAGCCACCTTCTGGATGTCTGACTTCCTTTCAGACAAAGCCATAGTGGTAGGCGCAGAGGCAGAAAAGGCAGTTGGGGGCGAGATCAAGCCAGCAGGGAAGGGGCATTGGGAGCGAGATCAGGCCAGCAGGGGAGGCATTTGGGGGCAACCAGGCTGGCAGGGGAGGGCAGTTGGGGGTGAGATGAGGCCGGCAGGGGAGAGAAATTAGGGGTGACCAGGCAGGCAGAGAGGTTAGGGGTGATCAAGCAGGCAGACAGAGAGGTTAGGGGCAATCAGGCAGGTAGGCAGAGGCAATTAGGGGAATTCAGACAGTCAGGCAGGTGAGTGGTTAGGAACCAGTGGTCCCAGATTGCAAAAGCGATGTCCGACTGTAGGTTTAGGCCCGATCCCTGTTAATTGGACCTAAACCGGCAATCGGACATCCCCGAAGGGATCCTAGATTGAAGAGGGTGCAGGCTGGGCTAAAGGAACCCTCCCCCCCCCATGCACAAATTTTGTGCATTGGGCCACTATAGTGTGTGTGTGTGTGTGTGTGTGTGCGTGTGTGTGTGTGTGTGTGTGTCAAAAGGGTTAAATCTGTGTTTTTTAGAATTTTTAGAGAAGGCATTTTAGACCACCTGTCTTGAGCTATGTATACTCTGATAGATGAGGAGAATTTGGGTAGATGAGATTGGTGAATGGAAAACTTTATATTTTTTCCCCTTCAGTGATCAAACAGCATGAACTATAAAGGCAATGGTTTAGGACAGTGGTGGGCAAACTGAAGCTCGCGAGTCACATGTGGCTCTTTGGCCCCTTGAGTGTGGCTGTTTCATAAAATACCATGGCCTGGGCGAGTCTATTTTGAAGAAGTGGCATTAGAAGAAGTTTAAGTTTAAAAAATTTGGCTCTCAAAAGAAATTTCAATTGTACTATTGATATTTGGTTCTGTTGACTAATGAGTTTGCTGACCACTGGTTTGGGAAATACTGGAGGGAGGGGAGAAGAATGGCAGTGTAAGCAGACTGGAACAAAAGATTTGTTCTGGGAAGTTACTGAATGTGAGGAGCCAGGCAGAGTAATATAAACATTGTCAAAGGACTGCTGGAAGTACTTGAGCTGACATTATGAAGATATGGTCTTCTGTGAAATGAACATGAGCTGGATTAGAGGCAGCCTGGATAGCTGCGAGGGACATCTATCTATGCAGAGAGGAGTAAATTGAATTAGGATACTGATGGGAGGAATGAATGAAGTAATACAGTGTAAGCAATTAAGCCATATTTTACTGATACTTATTTCTTATTTACAAATTTAACACATCCCAGAGACAGTAATTAGCAATCAGGTTAAATTATTTTGATTACCTCTGTTACGTTTAATGAAAAACATATTTAAAAACTACTTTCTAAGATGTTTGATAGTCTACTCTTTCCATCCTTTTTCTTTCACTGTTGCTTCATTCTTTCCCCCGCCCTCTTCCTCCCTTGGCCTTTGCTCTGTCCTTTCCTTTCCACTTTCTCATCTAAAAAAGCAAACTTTTAGGGGGGCTTTTGTTAAATTATTTTTAGTAATCATTCATCATTTAATAAAGTATTACCTAAACATATTTTAAAATCATATAGTCTTGAAATGAAAGCATAGTAACCTTGTTATATATCTCTCCAGGTCTGCTCCTAAAGGACAACTATTTTCAACTGTTCTAATTATTTTTTTCTGCCAGTACTATAATGCATTTATAGTTATTTCTTAATTTATAAATTATTGATATTATCATTGACTTGTTGTTTTGGTGAGAATGCTTTTTAAGATCTCATGCCCATCAACCCCAAATATCCTCTTTCATTTTAATTACAAAATTATATCACACTTTGTGAAATTAATGTTTTCTACATATATAATTACTAAGTGAATATTGTTTACTTCTAAATTAGGGCATGTTCTATGAATGTTTCTCATATATTTTAAAACATTTTCCTTTCTTGTTTGCTTAGTTTTCTTTATATCTTTTCCTATTTGTTCTCAAAATATTCTAGAATAGTAAATGGCTATCGATAACATTTTTAAATGGTTTTTGTGGTCATTGTTCTCAGAAAAAAATGACCTTCCTCACCTTTATTGTTAAAGACAGAAGTACAAGTAAAAATCTTAGTCCTAATCTTAGGAAATGAAGAAAACAAAAAAACCTAAAAGAAACTAGTAAACGTGTTCTTCTGAAAACCAACAAAATAAAAGTCCTCTTGAATTTGATGGGGAGAGTGATAAAGATTATGAATACGAAGGAAATGGATCCAGACGAGTTAATTTATTAGTGATATTAACCATTTTAATGTTTGTCTCGGAGATATTCTATTGTATCCCTTCATCCTCCTTAGTAAGTTTTTAACTGTTGTTTCTAAACCTGGTACAGTGGCCATGCTGGAATGTCTCTGTTTTTTGTATTAGGATCCCTGTTACCTGCATCTCACTTTTTTCTCCAATGACTTTCTAAGTAAGGGTGCCTGGTTTCTGACTCTTTGAAAGCTTGAAAGTCTTTATTCTACTCTCCTGCTTGATTGATAGTTTGTGTGAGCATAGGCAGCTTCCTCTCAGAATTTCGAGGCTTCTATTATTTTGTAATACTTGTGCTGAGAAGTCAGAG
The DNA here is from genome assembly GCA_011751065.1 of Lasiurus cinereus. Taxonomy (NCBI): domain Eukaryota; kingdom Metazoa; phylum Chordata; class Mammalia; order Chiroptera; family Vespertilionidae; genus Lasiurus; species Lasiurus cinereus. The sequence continues at coordinate 29,118 of JAAGEH010002372.1, read as the reverse complement.
GACACTGTAGTGGTTGATGCTTCTTTTCTCAGGAAATGTTATGATCTCTTTGTTGAACATCTCTGTGTCTTGCAAACTGCTCTTTCAGTTTCGTAATGCTCCTGCTATGATTGTTGTTGTTGTTGCTATTGTTATATTTTTATTGTGAATTTCTTCTGATTTTGCTCTTTATTTCTGGAACTCCTATTATAAAAAATGCTGGCTATCCTGGATTAGCTCTTTGATTTTTCTCATATCCCCCTCCCTCCTACTTCTCATTTCTTTTGTTTCTATTGATTTCCCTGATTTAATCTTTTATTATTATTTTTCTAATTTTTAGGAACTTTTAATTCTGTGATTGTTCTTATTTTATGGCATCCTGTCCTTGATTGGTACAGTGTATTAACTATATTTTGTTGAAGTCTTTCTCAATTTGCATAGTCTATTCCTCCTGGTTCCTTTTTGGGTTGTTTGTTTGTTTTACTCTTTTGTATGTGTGTATGTTGGAAGCATTCCTCATGTATTTACTAATTCTTAAATGCTTATTTTAAAAATGAAACAATAAAAGCTGATAATTTATGTGATCTGTACTACAGAATGAGCCTTTTCATTTTAAGTAACTAATGGTGTGTGTGTGTGTGTGTGTGTGTGTGTGTGTGTGTGTGTGTGTGTAATAACTCAGAATAATATTTCTCCCATTTTAGTGCTAAAGAAACAGGCAAAATGAAGTTAAGAAATTTTTTTTTCTAAGTTACACATCTCATTAGGTGTAATACTCTGTTTTTTTATTAGCTCTAATGACTCAAAGTTTGCATTTCTTATGAGAAATAATGCATTTTTTTTCCTTTTGGAGATACAGTTCTGAGCCAAGTAGCATTATGGTAAAGTTTGGTGAAACTAGATACAGCTCTTTAAACTGAAGATTAAAGGTAATTGAGAATAATTATACATACATTGGAAATGCTTCTGAAGACTTTCAGTTTATGGCCTGTTGGGGTGGTTCAGTTGATTGGAGCCATCCTGTATACAAAAGGAGGTTGCTGGTTCCATCCCAGGTCAGGAGGTAACCAATCTCTCTCTCTCTCTCTCTCTCTCTCTCTCTCTCTCTCTCTCTCTCTCTCTCTCTCTCCAAATCAATAAAGCCATATCTTTGGGTTATGATTAAAAAAATGGTTATGACACTTGAACTAAAGGTTGGAATAGTTAATTACAAATGAATTGAAAATGCTTCACCAGTTTCTACTTTGCTGAGTCACCACATTCCACATTCTTGCATAAAACTAGAAGTAAAGGAAACACCTTCATAAACTTGGGAATCAAATATCAATATAAATGCAATCTTTTGAAAAGCAGTTTGATAATATACATCAACAGCCTTTAGAAATTGATACCTATCACTTAGACATTTACTTTTAGAAATGACTTCTAAAGAAGGAATTCACAAGTATAAATAAAACTGCAAATAAATCTTCAAAACTATGATGTTCATTATTAAATATGCAAACACAAAATTAGAAACAATCTGAAATCCTAAAATTGAAATATTTTAAAATACATTATAGTAAAGCTATTATGATGAATTCTGCAGCTCTTACGCATGATGTTTTTAAAGGGTACTTAAAATATCATAAGGAAATGTCTGCTATGTAAAGTGAAAAAGCAGAATGCCAAATTGCACTCAGTACAGTGCAAAGTAGGTTAAAATTCATGTACATAGAAAAGAAACTGAAAGGAAATACAGCAAATTGCAAATAGCATTTATTTCTAGATTCTTGAATTCTAGGAAGTTTAAGTATTCTCATTGATGTTATTCTTTAGTTTCTAGAGTTCTTAAAATCCTAATATATAAAAACCCTGATGACAGAGGCTCCACCAACCAGAAGTCACTTACTGCTGAGGGGGTTGCAAAACAGGGCGAGGAAGAGGCCTGAAGAGAGAAGCAGGGACTGACCTGTTGCCTCTGTGGCGGCTTTTGATCAGCACTTGCCTCTTTCTCTCCCAGTCTGGCCAGCAGCTGCACCTCCATTTCTCTCCAGGCCTCCACTGTTGCTGCTGATCAGCCACATCTTTCTAATCAGGCCCTGTTGATTGCCCAGAGAGGCTGACTGGCATAGAAATTGACCAATCAGAACCAAATCTTGGTGAAGTGTGATGAGCCACTGGCTGCCTTGGAGGTGGAGCTTTTGATACTGCCTGGAATAGAATCTCACCAATCAGAATCAAATTGGCCAGCAGAGGAGGGTCATTGGAGTAATATTAAGCCATCAGGGGGGAACAATTAGGGGTGATCAGGTAGGCAGGCAAGTGAGCCGTTAGGAGCCAGAGGTCCCAGATTGTGAGAGGGATGTCTGACTGCCCAAGTGTTCCCCAATTGGAGAAGGTGCAGGCTGGACTGAGGGAACCCCCCCTCCATGCACGAATTTTGTGCACTGGACCAATAGTAACTATATATTATTTTAATACTGATAAAATTCTTTTAAAAATATATTTTATTGTTTTTTTTTACAGAGAGGAAGAGAGGGATAGAGAGTTAGAAACATCGATGAGAGAGAGACATCGATCAGCCTCCTCTGCACACCCCCTACTGGGGATGTGCCCTCAACCAAGAGACATGCCCTTGACTGGAATTGAACCTGGGACCTTTTAGTCCTCAGGCCAACGCTCTATCCATTGAGCCAAACTGGTTTCTGCTAAAATTTTTTTTTATTCTATTTTTATTGATTTCAGAGAGGAAAGGAGAAGGATAACTAGAAACATCAATAATGAGAGAGAATTATTGATCAGCTGCCTCCTGCACGTCCACTACTGCGGATCAAGCCAGCAACCCAGGCATGTGCCCTTGTCCGGATTTGAATCTGGGACCCTTCAGTCTGCAGGCCAACACTCTATCCATTGAGCCAAACCAGCTAGGGAAAGAAAAATCTTTAAAAACACTTAAAAGGAAAACATAAAGTATCTCACCCATCTTTTCTACATTATATTCCCATGTAGGGATAGTGCTAGTGGGACAGAGTTGGGCTCTTTCCTGCACTGGATTGCTATTAAGAATGTTCTAATTTAGGAAAAGGTGTGGACTCCAGTCATCTTTATTGCCCCCTTTCTTCTATTCCCTAACTGCATTGTCTCATTTTCTCTACTTTAACACTCATCATTAGGTTGTCATAAATATAGTATATGTTGCTAATGTATATTTTAAATTTATTGTACACTTTTATTTGTAATGCAACTATAAATGTAATTTACTAATTTGAACTGTTTTCTGAAATATTTTGTGAACATTTATCAAATTTTCTAGTGACAAATATATATAATAAAAGTTAAAGATGTATAACTGGGTTTTATGAATAAAAAGTCAGGGGAAAAATCATCATGATTATCTCTACCTAATACTTGTCTAGCTTTTAGACATTTTTGCTATGTAAAGTCATTTTATGTAATTTAATTACTAATTTTAGTGATTTTAAACACCTGGGTTTCCTTTGCAAGCACTATAAAAATCTTTAGGAAATAAGAATTAATGAATGCATGATGGTGAAATGAAGTGAAATGTATGGGGATATAGATATTACACTTATATGAATCTCAGCTATACTGAAGTCTTCTGGAATAGAAATTACATAAGCAAACATTCACAGAACTGTGGAAACAGTTTTAATGACAGAATGTTTTTTGAAATAGTATTTTAATATGTATGTATTATAAAATTCAAAGCATAATTAATTTGGTCAAATTAAATATTTAATTCATATTTGGAAGGGCAGAATATGTTCTTGAATATTTAAGAGAGATCGAAATGTGTGATTTCTCTCTAATCAATGTGCAAACATTTATTTAGCATCCAAGAGCTGAAGCCCTGCTCACGTCATTGAAAATGGAATTTTAAAACATATTGGCTGGTACTTATATAACTATAATAAAATTTTGGCAGATTGCTATTATTAAAGCAGCAACATAAAAATAGTCCTTAAGGTCAGAGGCAAAGAGCATTTTCAGCACAGCTTCATTTATGAAATATGGTAAATTAAAAGACACAGATACTGGTAATTTTGATACCTCCCCCTCTAGGTTGAAGAATCTTATATTTGGCCTAATCAGTGTTCAGCAAAACGTGGCTCACAAGCCGCGGTTTGCATTTCTGTTGACTAATGAGTTTGCCAACCACTGACCTAAGCATTTAAAAGATGAACACTGTGGCTCAGTAGTTGAACTTCAACCTATGAACCAGGACTGTGGTCGGCAAAGTTATTAGTCAGCAGAGCGGCAAACTGCGGCTCGTGAGAAGCATGTGGCTCGTGAGACGCATGTGGCTCGCGAGCCGCGGTTTGCCGACCACTGGCCTAACTGCATTCACAATTAATTATAAATTTGCTAATTTACAAGTTTGGAAGGATGCTTTTAACTTGATATTGTAGGTTTGATTTAGACAACTTTGCATTTTCATCCATCAAACTGAGGTGGACCAAATAAGTGGCCTTATTGAGGTGGTGTGTGCTTTCAGTCAGCCTCAAAATGGTCACATACTGTAGGTCCTCCTGGGCACACATCCTATATTCCACTCTATTTCCCAGTGGGATGGTCTTCTCAAAGTTCTGCTCCTGCTCTCAGGTTCACTTTGTTTACATTCTCAAAAAGGTTTTTAATGACCTCATTCCACACTGCAGCGTAAAGAAAAATTAAAGCCACTGACTTATTTTCTGTTGGCTAAAATATTAAACATTTTGTGAAACAGACAATTTTCTCCTCCTCTCTTTTTTTTAACACTGAAAGCACAGTTTCATTTATGAAATATGGTAAATTATGACCATTGATGTGTGTGATCCAGAATAAAGCCAGAGATTCAACTAAGTCTCTAATTCTGAAGTCTAAGAAGTGTTGAAGGCGTGTTTGTGATGTGTCCAATTAAAGCGTTTTGTTTCAAAAAGAAGTTTTACTTTGTCCTTCATCTTTCTGGGGCAGACATTCACTTTTCCCCTTGCATTAGCAGAGAATCCAATACAGATTTCACATTTTAAATAATGATGAAACATATGTGAAAAATAAATGTTTAGTTCTCTATATTTTTATTTGTGAAGTATGAATTGCCTATAAAAACCATAGCTTGAGCGATTTTAAGGCTTGGGAGGGTGGGGAGTAACAAAAATGATTTTAAATGACCATGTGGAAAGCGTAATATTCAAGTGTTATAATAATTGAAAACATAGTGTGATAGGACATATAAGAAAACAAAACAAATCTGGATTGTATATTTAGTCAATGAAACTCCTAAAAGGTGTGATGATTTACGTTAAAGAAAACTAAAAGGGACCATTGTTTTCTTAGAATTTAAAGTTAGTAGGAGTTTCATTTAGTAATTATAGTCTGTGCTAAAAACAATTTGCCAAAATAATGCTTGATACGAATTAATCCTGAATGTTCAAATACTTCACTACACGTTTTACACAATCTGCAGCTAATGTAAACACTAAAACTAGTCTGTTCTAGATAGAGTTTTCTAGTAGCATTTACAAATGACAAACTACATTTTTGTTCTAAGGGATTATGGACTTAATGAATGCATTCTACAATGTGCCAACATTTATGATAAGGAAAAATAATTAAGCAAGACAGTGTAACTACCTATTGATACTTAATAGAAATGCTTATGTATTCATTAAGTTTAGAAGATGGGAAACTTAGTTCTGTGTCTTAATTCATTCCACTTATGTTTAGGTGGGAATTAGATTTAATGAGTTTTAATAATATCCTTGAATTTGATGTATTTATCTTCATCTAGGACACTTAGCTCCAAACTACTTTAAATAGTACAATAAAAAGAAGATAAATTCTTCCTTTGTTTTCATCTGTTCCTGAAAAAAAATCATTGAGTATATAGGATTTGGAATTAGCATAATTTTCCATTTCTTGTAATTCATTCAGAAAATGGCAGACTGGGATTTCTAGGAACATTCTTTCCAGTAATGGGTGGTTTCTTTTTTTTTTTTTTTTTGTTTTTTTTTTTTTTTTGTGTGTGGGGGGGGGTTAGGAATATGGGACAGCACTTTAGCACTGCATTTAGTTTTTAAATTATTTTTTTTAATTTAAATTCTTTATTGTTTAAAGTATTACATATATCTCCTTTTTCTCCCATTGACCTTTCCCACCCCACAGCACATGCCCTCACCCCTCTACTCTCTGTGTCCATTGGTTATGCTCATATGCATGCATACAATTCCTTTGGTTATCTCTTACCCCCACCCCTGCCTTCCATCATAGATTGGACAGTCTGTTCTATACTGTCTGACTTCTTTTCCCAGCCTTACAAAGGGTTCAGCATTCTGGAGAAAGGGGCTGCACGTAGATGATTAAAGAGTCCAGAGAAGAAAGATAATTTTGAAAGGCATTGGGGGTCAGAGGATCTGCAGGTAAAGGGAACTGAAGACTCTTCCTTGCCTAAGGACTCTGTGCTTTTATTAAACACAATTTGTCCTAAGGCAAAGTGGAAATATATACATCAAAGGATAAGGTATTAAAGGGTATTGTCAATTTGGGGAATAGCCTACAGCTGTTCAGGTGTTTGGCCAACCAGAGGGAATAAAATGCCTTGAGCTGTCTGGCAGTTAACAGTCCTATTCAGGTTTGGGGAAGTGCAGTTTAGCCAATTCCAACAGGTAAACTATATGCATGGATCACCTTTGTTCAGCCCCCCAAGCTTCACCAACCTTTGGGTGAAACTTTGGTAATTATGACATGCTGGGATTGGTTCTCAGCACTATGCTTCTATAACTCTGTTTCCATTTTTGTTCATCAGATTACGTTTTTCATTATATCGCACATATGAGTGAGAGCATGTGATATTTATCTTTCTCAAACTTGTTTATTTTGCTTAGCATAATGCTCTCCAGTTCCATCCATGCTGTTGCAAATAGTAAGAACTTCTTTTTTATCACAGCATAGTATTTCATTGTGCAGATGTACCAGTTCTTTTAATCCACTCATCTGCTGATGGCTGTTTCCAAATCTTAGCTATTGTAAATTGTGCTGCTATGAACATAGGGATGCATATATCCTTTCTGATTGGCGTTTCTGTTTTCTTGGTATATATTCCTAGATGTGGGATTACTGAGTCAAATGGAAACTCGATTTTTAATTTTTTTTTAGGAAACTCCATACTGCTTTCCACAGTGGCTGCACCAGTCTGCATTCCCACCAGCAGTGCAAGAGGGTTCCTTTTTCTCTGCATCTTCTCTAGCACTTGTTTGTTGATGACAGCCATTCTGACAGGTGTGAGATGTTTTTATTTGTTATTTCTCAGATGAATAGTGACTTTGAGCATATTTTTTAATATGCCTCGTGGCCTTCCTTATGTCCTATTTTGAAAAGTGTCTATTTAGGTCCTTTGCTCATCTTTGAATTGAATTATCTTCCTTTTGTTAAGTTGTATGAGATCCCTGTAAATTTTGGAGATTAAACCTTTATCAGAGATAACATTGGCAAATATGTTCTCCCATGCAGTGGGCTTTCTTGTTATTTTGTTGATGGTTTCTTTTGCTGTGCAGAAGCTTTTTATTTTGATGTAGTCCCATTTGTTTATTTTAAGAAATGGGTAGCTTCTTAAAGGTCTTGCTATCAGATGAGTAGTAGGTAATTCTCTGCTGTTAAATATAATAAAAACTGTCTGCAAAATTTGCATTTTTGACATAGTTTATGAAATTTAACAGTTGGATGGAGCTATCACATATTTTACAAATATATTTTAAAAAATGATTCTGGCCGAAACCAGTTTGGCTCAGTGGATAGAGTGTCGGCTTGCAGACTGAAAGGTCCCAGGTTTGATTCCAGTCAAAGGCATGTACTTTGGTTGCAGGCACACCCCCAGTAGGGGGTATGCAGGAGGCAGCTGATCGATGTTTCTCTCTCATCGATGTTTCTAACTTTCTATCACTCTCCTTTCCTCTCTGTAAAAAATCAATAAAATATATTTTAAAAAATGATTCTAGAGAGAGAGAGAAGAAAGAAGAGAGAGGGAGAAACATCCATTTGCTATTCTACTCATCCATGCATTCCTTGTTTCCTTTTTGATTGTGCCTTGATTAAAGATTGAACCCACAACCTTGCGATATGAGAGTGACTCTCTAACTAACTGAGCTACTAGGCCAGGCAAAAGATCCTTTAAAATATTTGTATTTTTTTTTCTAGGAAACAAAAGAAAAACTAAATAAAAATTACACATTCTTCTGTCACTCATTTAGCTTTTCTATCTATATATATAAAAGCCTAAGCAACTGAACAACCAAACAACTGGTTGACTGGTCACTGTGATGCACACTGACCACCAGGGGCCAGATGCTCAACACAGTGTGCTCCCACGGTGGGAGCGTGGCTCAACTGACCAATGGGTGCCAGACACCAGGATCATGACTGGTAGACACCACCTGCAGTGGTACAAGCCTCTCCCCACTCTGTGGTAGCAGTACAGGGCAGCGGAAGCAGGTGCAGCGGGGATCAGGATCTGAAGAAATGGTGCAGTGCCTGGCCTGGGCTTGGGCTTCTACCCAGCTGCCTCCCATTTCGAGTCAGACTGATGGTCTGTGGGGATTGGGCTAAAACTGGCTATCCAAAGGGTACTGAATTGCGAGAGTGTGCAGGCCAGGCTCAGAGACCTCCCCAGTGCACAAATCTGTGCACTAGGCCTCTAGTCTATAAATAAAATGGTATCAAATATTTTATGGCTTTCTAAGGTGACATTTTTACTTAACAATATGTTTTGAATATCTTTTAATATTATTAAATATTCTTCTACAACGTATTATAATGGCTGTAACTATTAGATATTCTATAGAATAGCCGTTGCCAACCTTTCTGACCTCACAGACCACCAGTTAGCAACTGCTGCTATAGAATAAAGTCTATCACAATTTATTTATCTAATATATTGTTGAACATTGAAGTAACTAACTCACTCCCTTCCTCCCTTTCTCCCTTCCTTTCTTTCTTCCTTTTTTCAATACTACAAAAATTACTGCTGTGAGAATGTTAGTTAACTATAGAGACATGGTTTGCTGTGTTCCAGCTAAGTGTTTTATAACATTAACTTATTTAATATCACCCATGTTTAGATACTACAACCATCATCCTGTTTTACTCATAAAAAAACTGAGACTTAGAGGAGTCTTTAAAGTCTCTATGGCTTCAAAGCTTATTAATCTTAATCAGTAAGCATACTGCCTGTCTTTAAAAAAAAATAGAGCTATGCTGATTGAATGCTATGATTAGTATGGTTGATTAAGAGGTTTCTTGAGGAAGATAGTGACTTTGATGATTAATGAAGAAGCTCAAGAAGTAAAAAGGAATCAGAGAGAGTTCCTGTCATGGCTTACCTAAGCCATGCTGGTTCCTACTATACACTATATAGTTCTTTCTCTGGCTCTCTCATTTCCTACTTTAATTCTAATAGTTTAACTTCTCTGTCAGTAGGTAGCTATAGTTCAATAAGGTTTTCCTTAATATAATACAAATTTAAGGTGGTAGATAATTGCATCATGAAATTGTGAACAATTTTAGTTTAGATGTCAGGAAAAGGAATATCTGCAGTAATTAAGGTTAAAGGGTCCACAGAACAAAGTGGAATGATTCACCACCTAAATGAGTCTTCAATCTACTATGTTTTATCCTTATATGAAAAAGGTTTAAAATATTTTGGGCAACTGATGCTGAATTTTCTTATAATTTTAGCAAGTATACATCCCAATTGTGTTATTTTTCTTTATAGGTCAGTATTAGAATTTCTTATTTGAATATTTAACATGATTAGAAAAACTAGATAACATTCTTCTTTCATTTGTCCCTTTTCATTGTAAAAAATATTTTCCTGTTTCTTAATTTAAAAAATATACATTTTCTTATTTGAAAAAAAGAGCAATTTTAGAAAATATTGACCAGGTTTTCAAATCTGGTAGTTGTCTTCCTTAATATTCAATAAAACACTTATAGAATTGTTCAATTTTTTTCTCAGAAAATAATTTATATTAAAGAGAGCATATCTGTGAAGCTCACTTTTTTAGAATATGTGTTTTTGGAAAGCAAAGATTTATATATTGAGTGAAATTATAAAATTTATAGTGCATTTTTATAGAAATACATTTGGTTTCAATAACAATTTATAATTACATTATAAAAATAAACTTTGAAGTCATATATACTCATTTTGTTAAAATATTAATAATGATGTGTAAAACATGTTACAAGTTACATTATGTTTGGGCTTTTTTATCCTCCTGAAAGAAACTTAAGTTTCTTATTCATTGGCCTACATGAGATTATAGATCAAACAAACACCATAAATTTGTGAATTGATTTTTAAAAAAATACAATTTAACTTTTAGACTACTATGAATATTACTATTGTGAATATAAGAAATTTAACTTTCTCAGGAGTTTCATCTCATGTATTATCTCTTGAGAAAGTTTAAAAGAATATCTCAAGGGGCTGTTTTACTGTTCCTGTGTTTGATTAACATCATAAGACTTTTCTGTGTTAAAATGTGAAGTCTTAAAATTCTGGGGATCATTTCCTTGTGTGTTTTTATTTTCACACTGTAATTTTTTTATTATAGAGGGATACTTTAAGAGTTACTTATTCATTAGGGTTTCAGTAAATATGCCAAGGAATTTTTCACATTTGCTCTTGGAGAAATGTTTTCATCTACTCGCTAGCCAGTTTCTAACTTCATGGGGTAGGAATCTGGAAGGAGCCTGCACTACTGGTTGGTGGGAGCTGGTATATAAAAAGTTGAACCATTTTTGTATTTCTTTTAAAAGTATCTCTTTCTCAGGAGGACCCCAATATCACCCGAAGGTTTACTGACTCACCAAGGAACACTCACAAGACTCAGCATTACAGTCATGACAATGATCTATTATAGACAAAGGGGTGCGTGTATCCAGGGATGTCTGGGAGGAACTAAGCACCAGATTCCAGAGTCCCCTTCCAGTGAAGTCACACAGGAAGCCCTTGATTACTACAGCAATGAGTAGAAACAGGCATGAAATGTTGTCAACCAAGGACGTTTCTTAGATGCTCAATAACCAGAGTTTTATAGGATAATGGTCATGTAGACTCCTTCTGCTTGACCCATACAAAGTTATAGACACTGGAAGAAAATCAGATGTTCAGTATAAACTAGATTATTTATACACAAAGTGTAGGCACAGTGAGCCTTACAACCACTTTAGGAGTGATGGAAATCCTCCTGAAATTCATGGTCTCTACCACGAACATATTATATTTTTGAGCAAATCATTTTTACATTTTCAAACTTAAATTTTCTTCTCTCTTAAATGACAAGATATCTAGGTAATATTAGAAATAATTTATGATTATCTGGTAATTGAAATCTAAGTTTTATATAGATTTGTTTCTTGGTCTATGTAGGTTTTTAATTACTTTTTACTCTAGCTCCCAATGGTGGTTTAATATACTAGTAGATGAGGATTAGAGGCTTATTGCACTTAAGTTATCCCTGTTATGCTTTTTTCTACTTTAACAATTTTTATATCCATATTCAAAGTTGTATCGTATATTAAAAATCCAAATGGAGAAATTACATTATTGACTGCATAGTCTTAAAGATTGTAGGGCCCAGCCAGTGTGGCTCCGTGGTTGAACATCGACCTATGAACCAGTTGATTCCTACCAATCAGGGCACATGCCTAGGTTGCAGGTTTGATCCCCAGTAGGAGGTATGGAGAACATGCATGGGTTGCAGGCTCGATCTCCAGAAGGGAGTATGCAAAAGTTTGGAAGTTCAATGATGCTATGTCACCATTGTTGTTTCTATCTCTCCCTTTCCTTTCTTCTCTGAAAGCAATAAAGGTATATTTAAAAAAATAAATACAATAGATATGAAAGGTGACAAGGCAAGTATTTAATTCCTATTTAACAGAGGAGAGCACAGTAACTTAGAATAATTAACTTGTAAATGTCTGCACAGGTAATACATCATACAACCTAAATAGAATGTAGTTCTAACTAACTACCTGACAGGTCATTCTTAGAGACTATTTTTTCATGTTGTGCCTTCAGTGATGGATAATAGTTGTATGAACTTGGAACAATTTATTCATTCTCTCATTCAACAAAACTTTTTGAGAACACAGTTATCAAAAAAAATTCCTCATTCTAATATTCTGCTATGATTTGATTGATGGTTTTTATAATTACCTTTTGTGTTTTCAATTCATCTTGGACCTGGTTTTTGCTGTTAGAAACTTCATTCCTTTCCCTTAGAACATTAGTTTTGTGCCTTTTCCTACCAGTGTCTCCTTTATTTGCCTCACTTCTCTCAGGGAACTGGGGGTTGGCTACCTGGTAAATTATAAATTTTATTTGGTCTCCTGGTTCACTTTTATGTACCTTTCTAGTTTAGAACAGAGAAATATTTCGCTTTGTCCCTGCTCAAGCCATCTTTGAGATAGCTCCCAAAAGCACCATTTCAAAGAAAACCCTATGATAGAATAAAAGAAAGCAATTTACCATTTTCAAATCAGTGGCCACTCTGGTGGAAAATGTGTTCAAGGGTTCTTGTAAGTGAAAGAGAATTATGGTGCTACTGTATTATTTCTTACAATACTTTAAATGTCCTATACTGCCATTTCCCTTTTTAGCTGGACTTAAATAAAAAACCTCTTCAGGTACAGTTGGGGAATTTTATTTTGTTTAAAAGTTCTTTGGCAATATAAGAATAATTCCATTTTGAAAATATTTTTTTTAGAGCTACAAGGTAAATAAGCACTGTAACTGATTTTTTTGGGGGCATTAAAATGTACCTACTAAGTTATTTCAAGATGCATATAATCTATACTTATAAAATCATAATATGATAATTAGACCAAACAACCTTCAGGTCATCATTATGGACATTCTTCTGGAAAGCCACAGTGGCAGAGGCTGAGGCAGAGCCAGTTAGGGGTGATCAGGCAGGCAGGCAGGCGAGCGGTTAGGAGCCAATGGTCCTGGATTGTGAGAAGGATGCCCAAATGCTGGTTTAGGCCCGGTACCTGTGGGATCAGGCCTAAACCAGCAGTCAGACATCCCCTGAGGGGTCCTGAATTGGAGAGAGTACAGACTGAGCTGAGGGCTCCTCCCCCCCCCAGAATGAATTTTGTACACCGGACCTCTAGTTGAATATAAAAAATAAATCCAACATGAAAATATTATTTGTTGATATCAAGAGTTTGTTTTGGAATTATATCTTGTAATTTTAGTACCATATTTAACAACACACATATATAGTTCTGTACTTAAATATTTGGCATCATTATGAAGGAGATATTTTTAAACATTAGTAATTTGAAGTTTTATTAAACTAGAGGCTGGGTGCACAAAATTCATGCATGGGATAGGGGATATCCCTCAGCACCCTCTCCAATCTGGGACCACTCGAGGGATATCCAACTGCTCATTGGGGTCTGATCCCAGTGGGGGACCAAGCTTGCAGGGTCGGGCAGCAGGGAAGGAAAACAAGGCCTGCAGGGAAGACCATTTGGAGGGGACCAGACCTGCAGGGAAGTGCAGTTGGGGGGGACCAGACCTTCAGGGGAGGACAGTTGTGGGTAATCAGGCCAGCAGGGTGGTCAGTTAGGGGTGACCATGCTGGAAGAGGAGGGCAGTTGGAGAAGACGAGGGTCTAAATGGGCAGTTGGACATCCCTCTCACAATCCAGAACTGCTGGCTCACAATCGCTCACCTGCCTCTGCCTGATTGCCCCTAACTGCTTCTGCCTGCCAGCCTGATCACCCCTAACCATTCCCCTGCCATCCTGATCAATGCCTAACTGCTCCCCCGCCAGACTAATTGTCCTTAACTGCCCTCCGCTGCTGGCCTGGTCACTCTAATTGTCCTCCCCTGCATGCCTGGTCCCCCATGCCAAATGCCCTCCCCTGCAGACCTGGTCCCCCCAACTGCCCTCCCCTGGTGGCCTAGTCTCCCCCAACTGCCCTCCTCTGCTGGCCCAGTCAAAACTAACTGGCCTCCCTGCTGGCATGATCACCCACAATTGCCCTCCCCTGCAGGCCTGGGTCCCCTACAACTGCCCTCCGTGCTGGCCATCTTGTGGAGATCATCTTGAGTCCACATGGGGGCAGGATCTTTGACCACATGGAGGCAATCATCTTGTGCCTTGGAATGATGGTCAATTTGCATATTACTCTTTTATTAGATATGATCTATTCATATAAATTCTGTGCTTTGATATGTTTTGCTCTCATTGATGTTTCTATCTCTCTCTCCCTCTTCCTTTCTCTCTAAAATCAATAAAACATATTTTTAAAAAATAGTCTTGTATATTATGTGGTCACTAACACTTTCCCAAGAAATGAAACTTGTGATGGGTTTATTATTATTATTATTAATAAACAGATACTTGCAAGATTTTTCATCCTTTGAATATTTTTCTTTGAAGTTTCATAAACTTTACTGCAAATCTGAAACCTAAAATAAAAATTAATTCTGCTGTTTGTTTAAAATTATTTCTGTGTGTTTAGAGTGTTTATAGCCACAAAGTAAATAAGTAATTTAATATAAAATTGAAATTATTGGGTAGGTAGTATCAACCTGTGAATGCATTTTAAGTGTTCATGTCATTTTTGAGCGACTATGTCCTCTTTAGAAAAAAAAAACAGGTTCATTTATATAGTGTTCACAAATACACTAATCTCTACTTTTTCTGTCCTCTGGTTTTTATACAACATATTAATAATTTAATATTGATTACATGTGTGCTTTGTAAAGATCACTACCCAGTGATCTTTTAAGCTATTCAGACAGGTTTTAAATACAGTTTATCATGGGGTGGTTTGCCCCTACTGCTGCCTTGCGATGCTCTACTGAATGCCTTGGATATTCAAGGATATCTCTTCATTTTGACAAATATAAGTAGCCTTGTAAGCATCACTCATTCTAATTGTGAAGTTCAATGAATTTTGACAAATATAAGTAGCCTTGTAAGCATCACTACATATTTGCAATAGCTGTTTCAAGTCCTATCCACCAATGGCATGATCGCTCATTTCAGGACCTGTTGCTATTGTCTGATTTTTCTCCTGATGATGGATGTTATTTTCCAGGTCTTATGAATGATTCTAAGACGTTACTACTTTTGGAGGTACAAGGAAGGTTTATTAGTACAACAGCACAGATTAGAACTTAGTTTGAAGCGGTTACATAGAATTTTATTTTGCCACAGCACATTGCTTTGCCATAAACCATGGCCTCTGACCTGAAGATTCATGCAGGTATGTAGTAAGTGATTTAGTAACGGTTGAAAACAAAGGAAGATAAGTGAAAAGGACTTATCCATTTAAGAAGACAATGCATGATTAATCGTCAAATCATGCTTAGCAATGCAAATATATTATGCCATGTTTTGTAATTTTTATTAGCACTGCCATATGTTTATATCTCTGGGACATATCTGCTTTGAGATGTCTTATTTCCTCAGTTAGACTGTAAGCTAATGTTGGTAGGAACTATTATTTTTAGTTTTCTGTATCCCCATGAGATATGACATAAGGCACAATTATTGAAAATCCTTGTGAATCAGTCCTTATTATCATTATCCCTTTTTAAAAAGTAAGCTATTTTTTAAGATATAGTTGAATTAGTCTTTATACAAGATACTCTTTAAATTATGCTATAATTAAATCTATATTGAAATGTTTTCAACATCTTACATAAAAACTAAGTCACCTCATTCATGCTACACCTTCTCAGTCAAAAAATATGCCACCAGCGATTGATAATATTATAACTTTAATGAATGTTATTATATTAAAAAGTAATATTTTTAAACAAAAATTGCAGAAGAAAGCATATTGAATGCACATTATATTTGTGAAAAATCAGCTTTATTTGTATTTTTTAATAAGAAATACTTCTTTCAATAAGGAAAAAGTATTGATCCAAGCAGAACTCATTGAATGTGTAAAGTTAATAATGTTGTAAGTATAACATAGAAATTAAAAATAGTGACATTTAGAGAAAGTAAATGATTTGAAAAATAATTTACATATAAAAACACTCATTCTAATTGTGAAGTTCAATGAATTTTGACAAATATAAGTAGCCTTGTAAGCATCACTACATATTTGCAATAGCTGTTTCAAAGTCCTATCCACCAGTGGCATGATCGCTCATTTCAGGACCTGTTGCTATTGTCTGATTTTTCTCCTGATGATGGATGTTATTTTCCTGTTTCTGCACAGGTCTAATATTTTTTATTAGGGGATAATATGAGATTTGTTGTTTTAAAGATTGTTGAAATTTGTTTTGCTAACCACTTAAACAATGATAAGCTATTCAGACAGGTTTTAAATACAGTTTATCATGGGGTGGTTTGCCCCTACTGCTGCCTTGCGATGCTCTACTGAATGCCTTGGATATTCAAGGATATCTCTTCATTCTGCCTAGTAAGATCTTTGGGGACTGTTCAATTTACAACTCTCCCTGCTTGTTCTTTGCTCAGGCTCAAGGAGTTTCTTCCTATATGTGAACAACTTATTATTGAACAAACAACTCAGAGAACCCCTGAGCAGCTTCCTAGTGCTTTTACTCCATGTAGCTTTGTCAACTGTAATACTCAGCCCTGCAACTTCTAGCTTCCCCATTGTTCCCAAACACTAATGTCTGTTTCTTCAATCCAGTGATACGTTTTGCTTTCTTGATTTCTACATTATTGTGTTACAGTCTAGAAAGTGCTTTTGTAGCATTTGCTGATTTCCATGGTGAGAACCATCTAGCCGTTCTTACTTGGTTAATTTCAAGCTCTCAGTATGACATTATTGACACAGGGTTGGGGAGAAAGTCACACAATCAGTTCTTTTGAACAGTGCAAGCTGGCTCCAATATACCTCTAAGCTTAGAATTTATGACAGTTAAGTCCTTTTTGAAATAAAGTGCCCCTTTAAAGAATGCATAATTACCTATGAATTTTAAATAATTTTTCAGCTTTGTTTAGTAGTAGTTGTTTTTTTACAAAATTTTTATTCATCTTTTTAAACCAATTGAGTTTAAAAAGAGTTACATTAGATACGTGTTTAAAAGCTTTAAAAAAAATTCAAGAAGAGTCGTTTTAAATAATTTTATAGAAATTTGATACAAGTTTCCTTATATCCATAATGTTACATAAAATTTTATCTTATACAGTACTTCCTATGCATTGTATTTTTTGAGCCTATTTTGGTAATGATTATTTTAACATTGCTTCAGCTATCCTCTCTGGAAAATGATAGTTCTGTTTGTATTTGGCAGGATGAGTAGTAATGAATGCTTTTTCTTTTCTATGTATAATGTGATTAAAAGTGTTACAAGTATTATTTTAAGCATTATATTTTAGAATTGTCATAATAAAGAAATCTGATCACAAAATAATAGTGTTCTGTTATGCAATTATCTAGATAATTTTTTTAATTGAGTTATAATTTCATAGAGGCCTGGTGCACAAATTTGTGCACAGGAGTGCGGGATCCCCTCAACCCAGCCTGCACCCTCTCCAATCAGAGACCCCTCGGGTGATGTTTGACTGCCAGATTAGGCCTTATCCCTGTGGCCTGATCCCTGTGGCAATCAGACGTGCCTTTTACAATCTTGGATTGCTGGCTCCTAATAGCTCACCTGCCTACCTGCTTGTTTAGTCATTTGGTCAGTCCTCACTAACCCCCCTGTGGCCCAGTAGTAGACAACCATCTTGTGAAGACATGAGAGTCAATTTGTATATTAACTCTTTATTATATAGGTGCAGTGCGGTATTCAGACATTAGGTATATTCATCATCAAATTTAATGAATGTATATCAAGTTTATGAATATTTCCATCACTTCATTAAGTTTCCTTGTGTCCCTTTCTAGTCAATTCTCTTCACAAAAGCAAATATCTTTCACAGGTTAGGTAGGGCTTGTATAGAATTTCAAATAAATGTACTCTTGGCAACTTTTACTCAGAATAACATTTTTGAGGTTCAACTATGATGTTGCTTGTACTAGTAGATTGCTTCATTTTATTTCCTAATATTTATGAAAGCAAAAAGTTTATTTAGCCATTCTCCTCTTGATGAATATCCAAGTTATTTCCAGTTGTGGGCTATTATGAAAGAAGATGGTATAAACATGTAAGGGATTTCTGTGGACATATATTTTCCTTTATTTTGGACAATTAATTAGGAATATAATTATTGTGACCTAAGGCAGATGTATATTCAGTTTTTTTTCAAATTGGTCATTCAATTTTAGTTAAGGCCTGAGGTGAAGGATTGCTGGGAGGAGTCAATGTGGGAAAAATGAGATATATGTAATAATTTCAACAGTAAAGATTTTAAAGAAGATAACTTCTCAAAAAATTTTACTTAAGTAACTTAATATTTGAAGTTCTCAGTTTTCTCAAATCCAGAACTTTAAAACATAATGAATAGATAAGATTTAAGTAGTATTTTATAGATAATTTGATATGAATTGAAAACACAACAATATTATATCATTGGAAAAATAATGAAATCTGTAAACATTAAAAATTTCTACCTAAAATATGCATCTCTGGCTTTCTCCTTTCACTTCTTCAGTGCTTTAGGGACTTTGTGGTAAAGTCTTTGAATTATGCTATGTGACTATAGGTTTAAGTAAAGCCTAACCCTTTCCTAATTAGGAGTAGATTTGCCTAATAATCACTACTTATCGGTGATTATAATTATTAGAAATATGTGATTTCTTGGTCTGATTTTTAATATCTTAACTTTATGAATATTGTAACCAGATGTATAAACTGGTAATTTTATGCAAAAAATGGCCAGAAACTCCAGAGATGAGTATGGTTAAGGATCTTAAGAAAAATTTATATGGCGAAACTTGTATGTTTTGTGAAAGTATTTTACATATACTTTGTATAATCAAATTATTGTAGTAAAATATATGTTTGTTTTGGAGAGGGAATGAGCAAATATTTTGCATGTAAGCATTCATCCATGTATTCATTCATTTATCCAATTCATATTTATTAAATGGTTATAATGTGACAGACACTGAGCTACACAGTAGATATATTGTGCTGAATAAACTATATATAGTCACTGAATTCTAGAAGCTTATTGTTTAGTAGAGTAGATGGAAATGAAATAAACAGACATATAGAGTGGGGATAAATGGTGATGGAAGAAAACTCAACATCGGGTGGTCAACATACAATACAGATGATGTGTTGTGAAACTGTGCACCTGAAACCTGTATAATTTTGTTAACCCCTGTTACCCCAATAAATCCAATAAAAAGGAAAAAAATAAAAAAGCGGATGCGCAAATATAAAAACTTGAAATAAGTACTATAAAGGCAAATTATGTGAAGATACTGTGTGCAGAGATACTCTTGATTTTATGGTATATATTTACCCTTGGGTTAAATCATTGCCTGGAGAGTGTGGAGTTACTTTCTTCACATCTATACAACATCTGTGCACTTCTACATGATATAGTTCTTTTGAGTTTCAAAAATTAAAATAAGAGCAGGTTCTCAGTAATCTATAAACAATACCGTGGGTCTAATGTATGTTTCTTTCTTGACATGAAAAACATTTAAATATTTCTGTTTAGATATTAACTATACACACAGTTTCAAGTAGGTTTGTATTGATATATATATTTATGGTTGAATGCATAACAGGCTAAGAGTTCTTTACTTAAGTGCATTATATTTCTTTAGTATTTTTACCTAATTCTAAACTTAAATACACCCTCAGGGAATATGGCCACTCTGTTTTGTTTGATCCCTTGATAGTTTGGCTGCCATCCTTTTTAGAGAACTTGTGAAATATAACACATCTATTATAAGGTTTAAATGAAAGCTTGCTCCATATCTTAAGAAAAGTACAAGTACTTATGTTCTCATTTAATTGGTATGCCAATGCCTTTCCTGTGATAATCAAAACATTCTGCAATGTAAATAGAATGAAATATAGTGCATTTAGTCTGAAGAGACAGGTGTATTTTTTTAAATGGAGATATCTGAAGTGCCTGTCATAAAGAAACTGTAAAAACATTTGAGCAGATATTAAACATTATTGTACAGAGAGCTTTAGGATAAATGTCTAAATTTCTCTTGGTGATTCCTGCATAAATTAGTTCATGATTAGATAATCAACTGTCCAAGTAAAAAAATTAAAAACAAATGTTAGAATTTTATTGATAGTGATATAAAAGATCATTTACTAACCTGCCAGTAGATATCAAATATAAATAAAAGCAAGTATTGGAAAGACAGGATTAAAAATTGACAGAAAATAAAGGGGATAATTACATTTATAGAATTGGTCACTCAAGGGTATTTGTCAGTTTACCTTAGGCAAGGTGACTGGAATCTATGAAAATAGCTATCTGTAAACTCTGCCAAATCCTTGTCCTCTAGACTATACATAGTATGCTATGGTCCAGAGCTCTGATAGGAAGGAACAGCTAGAAGATTAAAGGGCTTTGCAGAGGGTTCAGATGCTGACCAATGCAAGAAAGATAAGAGTTTCTCAGCCTAACAAAGTTAAGTATCTGCTAGAATATAAATCAATCATTTTAGAAAACAATTATAGAATTATATTACACAATAAATTTTTACTAGGTATGTAAAAAACAGGGAAATATTAGTCATAATCAAGAAAAAATAGAAATAGAGATTCTGAGATGAACCAGATGTTGAAATTATCTGACAAGAGTGTTAAAGAGTTTACACTTACTATATTTTCGTAAGGACTTAAAAAGGCCCAATGAGTGAAGACATGGAGAATCAAAACAGATAAATAGAAACTGTATGTTTAAAATAAACATTTTAGAATTAGAAAGTACAATAAATAAAATAAATAATTCATTGAGTTGGCCCAAAAGCTGCTACCAATGCAGAAGAATTATGAAGATAATTAATCGATTATCTAATCTGAAGGACAGATAGTAAAAGATTAAAGAACACATTCTTGGTAATCTATAAACAATATCAAGGACTTAATATATGTGTATTTCACTGAGAAAAGAAGAAATAACTATTGTGGACTAACATGTATATGAAGATAATACCTGCCAAAAAAGTCTGTTTTTGTGAAATTAATTTATTTAGATCCAAGTTCAGGGAACTGCAACAGTATAAATACAAGGTATATCACACATAGGCAGATCATTGGTTAACTCCAGAAAAACAAGCACCAAAAGAAAATATAGAAAGTGGCTGGAGAAAAACAACTAATTATATGCAGGGGAAATGTGACATAAGTTATTGCTAACTTTTCTTGAGGAACAAAGGAGGACAGCAGACAGGAAAATAACTTACAATGCTAAAAGAAAAAACAACACAAAAATTCAATTTTATACCTTATGAAAATATTCCTGAATATGAAGATGAAACAAAGATATGTTCACTTAAAAAACTGAATGAATTTGTTAAGGAGCAGATCTGCACAATAATTTATATATATATATATATATATATATATATATATATATATATATATATATAATTTCCTCCTAAGCAAATAAAATTCAAAGAATCAAAAAGTTAGGTATTAAATATTAAATCTACTGTTTGCACAAATTATTTTTACTGAAATAATGAATTATACAATTAGTACTAAATAAGACCTAACTTTTACATCACTGGACTTTCATTTTTTGTTTGTTTTTAATCAGTGATGGATATTTAACATTATTTTATCTGTAAAAGAAAATACATGTTTTGTTTGTCCATTTATTTTGTTCATTAGATTTCACATATAAGTGAGATTATACCGTACTTGTCTTTCTCTGAGTGGCTTATTTCACTTAGCATAATAATCTCCAGGTCCATCCATGCTGTCACCAAAGGATAAGATTGCCTTCTTTTTTATGGCGGCATAGTATTTCATTGTGTTAATGTACCAGAGCTTTTACATCCCCTCATCTACTGATGGGCACTGCGGCTGTTTACAGAACATGGCTGTTGTACAGAGAAACAGAGGCATGGATACATGGAATGGACTGACAGATGGCAGAGAGGAGACTGGATGGAAGAAGGTGAAGAATGAGCCAAAGAACATATATGCATAACCTCTAGATACAGACAGCAGTGTCCTAGTGGCCAAAGGGAAGTGGGCAGGGGCTGGATGGCTGGAGGTGGGCAAATAGGAAAATGAAGACATCTGAAACAGTGTCATCAATAAAAAGAAAATGAAATAATATATAAGGATATGAACACAAGTATCTGATCTTACAGAAATGTATAACAGAAAATAACCATTTAATTAAAAACATTCTGTGGAGCTACAGAGTAGCCATGGTAACAAAAGTTGTTCTCAACAATTCCTGTATTCCTCTCAAAATTCTGTCTAAAATATCTCCTAGATGAGAAACACACGTATGGCTTATTTTTAATGGTTGCATTAGAAAATCTAAACCAGCGATGGGCAAACTCATTAGTCAACAGAGCCAAATATCAACAGTACAATGATTGAAATTTCTTTTGAGAGCCGAATTTTTTAAAATTAAACTTCTTCTAACGCCACTTCTTCAAAATACACTCGGCCCGGCCATAGTATTTTGTGGAAGAGCCACACTCAAGGGGCCAAAGAGCTGCATGTGGCTTGCGAGCCGCGGTTTGCAGACCACTGAACAAAACATTTTAAAAACAGATTTTTAAAAACAGAGTTACACAGGAGTATTTGACATATAGTAAAATATAGATATAAAGTGTATAATTTATGAAATTTTGACTACTGTATATATGTGTGAGATCATCACTGCACTGAAGTTAATGAACCTTCCCATCACTCCTTTTAATCTTTCTCTGCCACTGCCCCCTGCCCCAACATTTGTCCCAGGCAGCCACTCATCTGCTTTGTGTCACTATATTATTCCCATTCTCGCTCTCTCTCCCCCATCCCACACACATAATTATATAATTAATTATATAAGTATTTTGAAGTTCATCCATGTTTTACTGTATTTTGAAACTTCATTTCTTTTTATTTCGAGTAGTATTACATGATATGCATATTCTACAATTTGTTTATCCATTGGCATTGAAGGATTTGGGGTTGTTTTCAAATTTGATCTGTGAACATTTGAGTACAAGATTTGTATAGGTAATATGCTTTCTTTTCTCTTGGGGAAATAGCTAATAGTGGAATGGTTGGATTTTATTTTAGGTGCATTTTGACTTTTAAAGAAACTACCAATTCCAGCCAGCAGTGTATGAAAGTTCCATTTCCTTGATATCCTCACCTCAGTGTTCTTAATTTTGTCTGTTCTAATTGTGGCAGTGGTGTCTTGTAGCTTTAATTCGCATTTTCCTAATGGTTATGTGGCCAAGTATCTTAAATAGGCTTATTTGCCATCTATATATTTTCTTTGGTGAAGTACTGTATGTATATAATTGTATTCATTTTAAAATTGTGTTTGTTTTCTAATTATTGATCTTTGAGGATTCTTATATTCTGGGTACAGGTTCTTTATCAGCAGTATGCTGTACAAGTATTTTATCCTGGCCTGTGGCTTGTCTTTTTCATTCTCTTAACAGTATCTTTCAAAGACCATAAATCTTGTATTTTTTAAATCATTTTTCTCCTCACTTTGAATCAGTCTTTTGGGGTCCTATCTAAACAGTCTTTGCCGAACCCAAAATATCAAAGATTTTTCTTTTATGTTAAATTTAGTTCAAGGTCCCATTGTGAATTATTTTTTTTGTATTTAGTGTAAATTATAGATCAAAGTTCATTTTGGGGATATCTATATACTAGTATACCCATATATCCAATATGATAAAAGATGCATTGCTCCAATGAATTGCCGTTACATCTTTTTTCCAAATTAAATGTTCATATAATTATGGATTAACTTCTTACTCTTTATTCTTTTCTACATATTTTTCATTCTTGATGCCATTACACAGAATATTGTGACTGTTTTTGGACATATTGTTTAAATAACTTAAAGACAGTACTGAATTTTAAAATGATTACAGATATCATTTATATTTGTTGTTTCTTAAAAATTAACCTATGTTTTAGAAGGAAAATGAAATTGATTTCACCTGAAGTGGATATATTTCAAATAAAATAAGTTGGAAATATTTTAATGAAAAATCAAAATTTAATTATGTATTGATCTTGATAGCACTATTTAGCTGGACGTGTAATAGGTAAGAACTACATATAGGAAAGTACAACAAATTATAATGCTTCTTTTTTATTGCCATTTTTGTATTTTGGGGATATTTTTTGTTTGCATGTTAGTTGACTCTTTTGCTCCCATTTTAGAGATCTGAGGGAAATAATGTTCATAGTTAAGAAAGCTTTTAGAATAGCGACTACCACAATCACCAAATAATAGGTGGTTTTCATCTCCACCTCTACATCATATTTCTTTTTATATCATGCATAGATGTTTGGAAATTCAGACAGTGGTAATAGCACAGCAAAATAAAGTAAGCAAAGATAACAAAATATAAATAAAATTATAACCTCTTATAATTTGGAGTAATAAGAAAGGACTTATTATATTTATTATGTTTGAGAATATATTTTAATACCCAAATTATTCATAAGAAATTATTTTTTAGTGGTAATTGATCATTCTCTTTGGAAAATTTATGATTAAGTGACTTTTTTGTTGGAATTGTGATGATCATAAATATGGAGTGTATGGATTTGGGTACTTTATATATGTAAAAATAAAATTATATTCCACAATCTTTAATCTCTACTCTTCAGCATAGGTGGGTAAATGAACTAGATCAAATGCTATTTTAGTGGTGAAGGAGTGGTAGTAAAAATATGCTAATACAGCTGAGGGTCAAATCTTAAGGCACGGGTTTGTTCAGTTAAATGTAAGAAGTATAATAAATGAATCTTATATGAACTTAGTGTGGGCTTTGGATGGAAAAGATAATTTTCCTGCTTGATATGTTGAAAATTTATATAATTTCTTCTACCAGTAAAGATATTAAACAATTTTATTATTTTAACACTATTAATTTGCCAATTATAATAGCAAACTTACTAAAATGAAAAGTGAATTTTTGAAGTGATATAACTTTCTCCATTTTCATTTAACTTCATATTTTATTAGAATTCCAAAAAACCTAATTAATTTTCTTAGCTTTTCTCCCTTTTACCACATTGCTCTTTAGAAGGAATGCAGGCTTATTGTAGAAGTTCAGGCTTTTAAAAATCTGTTTATTGTTTTTCCTTCTTTCCTATATATTTGTTAGATTTACAAACACACAGAGAAGGAGAGAGAGAGAGAGAGAGAGAGAGAGAGAGAGAGAGAGAGAGAGAGAGAGAAAGAGAGAGAGAGAGATTTAAGCAATTTGGTTATACTTGGTGGACTGGATATGTT
The DNA here is from genome assembly GCA_011751065.1 of Lasiurus cinereus. NCBI lineage: Eukaryota > Metazoa > Chordata > Mammalia > Chiroptera > Vespertilionidae > Lasiurus > Lasiurus cinereus. Next base: position 3,778 of record JAAGEH010002372.1, on the reverse strand, counting down.
TTAAGATACTAAAGGAAGAGTGCTTAAACCAAACAAGCAAAAACAATGGCATATATTTTTTAAGGGTGAAAGTATTAGTAATTTTAAGAAAAGCTGGAACTTATTTGGACTTTACACGGTCAAGTATTTTTTATGTTGACTTATACTGTTATATGGAGAAAGCAGCCTATTCAGTTGATTGCTTAGGTCGGGGAGAAGATACCAGCCTTCGCCCCACTGTGGGGGACCACAAGGTTTGAGCAGCATTCTGACCTTTTTGCATGTTGGAAGATGATGGAGGTGTCCTCATGCATCAAAGCCAGGAAATAAGAAGGGAAGAATGCTTATGAAATGTCTGTATTCCACATTGTTCTTATCCAAATATCTCATGTTTTAGAAGTCAAGGCTTTTCTTGATAATTATTATGGGTCATTTATTTTTACCTTTTTACTTTCACTAACTGATAATGAATAGTTTCCAAGGTTAAACGAATGTAATAATAGTCTTCCCACTTTCTATATATATTTTTACACAATAGTTTATAGCTCTTACTGACCTGTATTTGTAGTCTATTATGAACTCTTATGAATGCAAGGCAACTGAAGATTAAAGAAATGGTGTTTCTAAAGCAAACATAAATAATTAAAACACTTCTCTGTGCCTGCAACTGAACACATTTATTAAGTATGTTATTAAGCACATTTGTTAAATTATGTGCTAGGGACCATACAAGGTGTCATGAAACATTTACCAGTGCTAAATTAATCTCTCTGTCCAATAATCGTCCAGTTAATTACAGTCTTTGTCTCCTTCTTTCCTAAGTCATACATATATCCCTAGGGATTTGCATTCACCGATCCATTGGCCTTCCCTCATTTTACCACATTTATCATGCACTTAACATTTGTAGTTTTATGTTTTAAAAAGTATTATGTACCAACTAACATCAAAACAGATGTTTTTCTGGGCCTGACCAGCAGACCCTGAGTGACAGATGAATGATTACTCTGACACATGTTTCCATGAAAGAGATGGCTAAGGGCCTGCCTGGCTAAAGGAACCAGAGAGCCCCATTCACCTGCCTGCTTAGGCTTTCTTTGTAACAATAACTTGAACTAAAATTAACTTCTAGATACTATCATCAGAATAAGTATCCTTCAGAAAGCACATGCTTCTACAAGGTTGGGTCTAAAGACTAAACATAGAGATTCCAATAAAACACTTGGGGACTCGGCTTGTTTGGAAAAGTCAAGGCAGGGGCTGCCACCTTCAGCAAGGTCCCCCTAGAGGCCCCCAACCTTTCATAGAATCCTCCTTACAGACTTTCCAACCAAGTCCCATCTTCCCCACAGATGTTGAATATGCAATAGTTTTCACCATCTTTCCTCTTGAAGATGATGAATTCTAACTAATCAGCTAACCATGGTTTCATAATGGGTCTAGCAATGTATTTCTTACAGTATAGAAGAAAAATGTTTTTTCTTTCATTAATTCCTGTATTTCTTTCTGTTTGTCTTTCCACTATTTTTCTGCTCCTTGACTTTTTCCTCAGTCTCTAAAATTCAGGAGAATTATTTCTAGACATCATTTTTTATGTGCAGTTTTTGCTATCACCCAGATCACAGCTGCCCACTAAATGAATGTGATTTTCCCTGGCTCTGAAATGAAGCACAGTTGTTTTCCAGCATCTTGTTTGTCAGACATTAAGACTGCTCACAAATATGGCACTCTTCCAAGCGGAGACTTTACAGGGATGAAATTAATAACTTCTGTTAATGAGCAGGTCATTAACGGAGAGCACCAATCCGATCAGTTTCTGTTCATGATCTGTGAAGTTTCTATGTCAGTCATGGACATTAGGGTCAGTATCTGTTTGATTTTCCCCATTATTTTCTTTATGTAAATACAGAAAAATGTAAATGCATAATATTTTCCATATTTATATACAAAAAGTTACATACTAGAGACTATTTCTTGTATTTTCCTTTTAACAATAAATATTGAAAATATTTTCGTATTATCAATTATGAAGTTTCCTTTTTCTTGAGGTATAAATTTACAAACATTACATGTTTTGGGTGTATAGAATAATGATTTGATATTTGTACTTATTGCAAATAGATCACCACAATAATTCTAGTTAACATTCATCACTATACGTAGTTATAATTTTTTTTCTGGTGATAAGATCTTTTAAGATTTATTCCATTAGCAATGTTCAAATATGGGATATAGTATTATTTATTATCGTCATCATATTGTACATTACAGTCCCATAACTTATTTATTTCACAACCAGAAGTTGGTTCATTGAAAAAATATATATTTTTACTGATTTTCAGAGTCAGAGAAACGGAGAGGGAAAGAAAAAGGGAAATATCCATGTGAGAGTAGTTGCCTCCTGCACCTCTCTTCCTGGTGTTGGAACCTGCAACCTAGGCATGTGCCCTGATCAAGAATTGGACCACCAACATTTTGGTGGCAGGGATGACACTCAACCAGGAGATATCCTCTTACATCCTCATGAAGTTGTATATTTTGATTCCCTTCATCCATTTTTCCCACCCTCCACCCTCTGCCTTTAGCAACATCATCTGTTCTCTATCTATGAGCTTGTTTTGTTTTGATTGTACACATATAAATGAGATGATATAATATTTGTCTTTCTCTGACTTCTTTTTCTTAGCATAATACCCACATTGTCCATCCTTTTTATGACAAATGGCAAGATTTTATTCTTTTCATGGCTGAATAAAATTCCATTGCAGATATATACCACTTCTTATTTATCCACTCATCTGTTGATGGACACTTAGATTGTTTTTATATATTGTCAAGTGAAAGTAATGCTGCAGTGAACATGAGGGTACATACATATTTTTTGAGTTAGTATTCTTATTTTCTTTCAGTGAATACCCAGTCCACATGGTAGTTCTATTTTGAAATTTTTGAGAAAATGCTATACTGTTTTCTATAGTGGCTGCACCAATTTACATTCCAGTCAATCCGATAAGGATTCCTTTCCCTCCACACCCTTGCTGATACTTGTTATTTCTTTTATTTTTGATACTAGATAGTCTAACAAGTGTGAGTTGATATCTCATTGCCTTTGATTTACATTTTATTGATGTTTAGTGATTTTGAACATTTTTTATGAACTTGTTGGCCATCTGTCTTCTTTGAAAAAAATGTTTGTTCAAATCCTCTGTACATGTTTAAATAGGATTGCTTATTTTTGTTACTGAGTTCTATGAGTTATTCATATATTTCAACTATTAACTATTTTCAGAATATAATTTGCACATTTTTTCCCATTCAGTAGGTTACCTTTTAATTTTGCTGATGGTGTCCTTTGTTGCACAAAAATGTTTTAATGTGATGTAGTCCCACTTGTTAAGTTTGTTTTTGTTGCCTTTGCTTTTGGTATTTTTTTTTTTAAATCATTGCCAAGACCTATGTGAAGGAGCTTATTGCCTATATGTTCTTCTAGAATTTTTATGGCTTTGGTCTTAGATTCAAGTCTTTAATTCACTTCTAGTTTTTTTATATGGTGTAAAATAGTGGTTCAATTTCATTTTCTTGCAGGTGGCTATCTATTTTCCCAGTATCATTGTTGAAGAGATTTCTCTTTCCCAATTATATATTGTTGGCTTCTTTATCATAAGATAATGGGTAACATATGTTTGGGTTTATTGCTGGACTCTGTTCTGTTCCATTGATTTGTATGTCTGTCTTTATACCAAAACCATACTGTTTAAACATATATATATATATATATATATATATATATATATATATA
>JAAGEH010002371.1:0-43085 GCA_011751065.1 Lasiurus cinereus | reverse complement strand
GCATAACATGAAAAAGAAACTGTGTACACTCTGTTTCAACTGCTATTTCTCCAGGCACAAGTATAAACTATCCTAAGTGACCCCAGTGAAAGTAAAGTGTATCTATTCCCAGACACCAAGACTGGTAGACCATTTCATGCATATAAAACCTACATTTCATCACTGGGAGGAATTGTACTTTCTGTCTTGTCTTGAGCCACTTGAGCCACTATGAACTTCAGGTGAGTTTGGAGATGTCTATCTTAACCTTCTTGGCAAAAGGTTACTCCACAGAAAGGAAGATAAAATAATCCTTCAATCTAAAAATTAGCTTATGTATACTATGATTTAGTTGCTACAAACTCTCAACCTGTGTTCAATTCAATAGTGTGTGGCAAAATAATTTATCTTTGAGCTATCTTTGAATATATAGCTGAAAGAGAGAGAGAGAGAGAGAGAGAGAGAGAGAGAGAGAGAGAGAGAGAGAGAAATGAATCTATTGGCTGTCTCCTATATATAACCTAACCAGGGATCAAACCTAGGTCTGTTCCCTGACTCAGTATTGAGCTCACAACCAGAACCATATCCATTCAACTGAGCTACTACAGTCAGAACTGGATACATATTTTTATTTTTATTTTTTAAAAATATATTTTATTAATTTTTTAAAATTAAATCTTTATTATTCAGATTATTACATTTGTTTTCCTTTTTTCCCCTCCATAGCACCCCTCCACCCAGCTTCCACCCTTCCCTCCCTCCCGTTGACCTCATCCATAGGTGTATGATTTTTGTCCAGTCTCTCCCTGTATACCCCTCACCCCTTTCCCCCTGAGAATTATCAGTCACGGGTGGGTCTGGAGCAGCAAGTCCTCTGCGGGCTCCGCCGTGAGTGACTCTTCAGTCCGCCGGCCGACGCTCTACCCACTGAGCACACCTCCTCCTGCTGCCACAGTGGCAGCACACACACGTAGGGGGCGCGGGGGGCCGCGAGGTCGCAGGGGTTAAGGGAAGCAGCACCGGCCCGGCCCGAGCCGCACCGGAAGCCCTGAGGGCAGGTGCCCTGGCAGCTCGAGAGCCGAGGACGCACCACTCAGCCTCAGCCTCAGCGCGAGGGTCTCAGCGCCTCAGCCTCATCACGAGGATCTCAGCGCCTCAGCCTCAGCACGAGGGTCTCAGCCTCAGCACGAGGGTTTCAGCCTCAGCCTCAGCACGAGGATCTCAGCCTCAGCCTCAGCACGAGGGTCTCAGCCTCAGCCTCAGCACAAGGGTCTCAGCCTCAGCCTCAGCACGAGGGTCCCAGCCTCAGCCTCAGCACGAGGGTCCCAGCCTCAGCCTCAGCCTCAGCACGAGGGTCCCAGCCTCAGCCTCAGCCTCAGCCTCAGCACGAGGGTCTCAGCGCCTGCAGCCTCAGCACGAGGATCCCAGCCTCAGCCCCAGTCCCAGTGCGAGGGTCTCAGCCTCAGCCTCAGCGCAAGGGTCTCAGCGCCTGCAGCCTGGCCCCAGCACCCCAGAGCCCCAGCGCCCCAGCATCCCAGCCCCCCAGCCCTGTCCCTCTCCCCCACGGGCGTCGCCAGCAGGGGGGACTCAGTCCAGCACTGGGAGGAGGACGGCGGGGCGCCGAGCGGAACTCCGTTAGTCGCGTTCCATGCCTGCGTTTCCCCATTGCGGGGCCCAACCCTGTGCCCTGTGCTGGGGGACACGTCCCCCCAGGCCCCGGGGCCTCGACCTCGCCAGCGAGCCTGCCTCCGGGCCGGGGACGCGGGCGGCTCCCTCCCCAGGTCCCGGTCCCCCTCAGTCATTATTTCTTTAAATAGGTTTTCAGTATCTTGCTCTCTCTCTTCTTCTGGCACCCCCGCAATTCTGATGTTGGCACGCTCGAAACTGTCCCAGAGGCTCCCCACATTATGTTCACATCTTTGGATTCTCCTCTCTTCTTGCCTTTCCAGTCAAATGTTGTCTGCCTCTTTATATTTCAAATTTTTTACTTGATTCTTGCCTTTCTCCAGTCCGCTGCCAGGACTCTGTACAATATTCCCTATTTCAGTCAGTGTATGTCTAATTTCTATTTGGTCCTCTATCATCTCCAGTTGGACCTTTTCCATCCCTAGTTGGCTCCCCTGGATCTCTAGTATGTCCTTTTTCATCTCCTCTTGGGTCTTGCTAAATTTATCCATCTTTTCTAGCATATTCTTGAAAAACCCCATAAGCATGGTTTTGAACTCTATATCCAGTCTTTTTTTTTTCCCTCCATTTCTTTTGTTTGTGATCCCTTCCCCTGTCTCGGCATCCTCACCATGCCGGGGAAACTTCTGTGTTGGATTCAGCCCTATGATAGCAGACTCAAAGCCGCAGAAGCTTCTGCTCAGCTTGGGAGGGTGGAGTCTCAGGGCTTAAGGGTCCACCTTGCCTTCCAGTCGGCCCCGCCCTCCACGGCCCCCGAGTCTCACATGACCGGGTAATGGCTGGAGCGGTCCCTGTACGCGCGCGCACCCGCAGTGCCTCTAACCGCTGCCTTTCCATCTCCCCTTCGCTCCAGGACCACACGAGTCTAGGTCCCCAGGGTTTCGCCCGAAACAGGGGCTCAGTGGACTCAGAAGTGGCACAGTTGGCAGGGTCTGTCTCCCGCCCACTTGCGAAAGCCTGTGGCACAGTCAGTAGTCTGTCCTCCGCGCAGCACCATGCGCGTGCAAGACCGGACCCGATCTTCTGAGACTCCCCTAAATTTCCATGCACCTCTCCCTTTTCACAGTCCAAACTCCCCCGTATGAGTTTCGGCTGGATCTGGGGTTTAGTGTTGTAAGATAAGGGGTTCAATGCCGTTGAGAGTCTCCGTTTCCCTCCCGCCAGAGAAAGCCAGCCAGGTCCTCTGGCGCCCGCTCTCTCAGCGTGCACGCGTCTCCGTACCTCAGCTTTTTGCAGCTCCTCTGGGTTTCTGTGAGCCCCTCTCTTTCTTTCTAGCTGTAGAACTTCCACTCGGCCAGCTTTCCTGTGGTTCTGGATGATGTCCGTTCTGTCTTTTAGTTGTAGTTTTGAAATTGTTGTGCGAGGCAGCAGTTTAGGTGTTCACCTATGCCGCCATCTTGGTTTCTCCTCTATTTTTTCGGATACATATTTTTATATACATATATACTTATCTACATAAATAAATACTAATTTAATATCCATTGTCCCTTAGAACTCATTTTCTGGTAAAAGTGAAAACTAAGATTCATTAGAAAGCATATTTTCATTCAGTCCTTCCTAAGATAAGTTGGCAATTTTTTTTTGCTATGTAAGAAAATAATCATTGATTTCCTCCAGTTTTTCTTGCAAGAATGTCTGGTTGATTTTCTCAGTAAGCACAACTTTAGACCATTAGAAAAGTTTCCTGTCTCCCTGAATCCCTTTCAAAGAATACTCACAAATATCATTTCCTTCTGCCTAGAAAGGCTTTTCTTCAGTATAATCATTTCTAGTGAGCAGCCTATTTAAAAAAAGAGAAAAAACTGTAAAATTCACTTCTGAGCTTTGCAAAATTTGGATTTCACTATAACTTATAGGAAACCTAAGTGCAAACCTTCGAGAATATACCCTTTGTAAGAAACTTGACAGCCTATTTTTCTTAAATAATATATCATTGTGCTTTCAATTAGCAATGTGTATGTGCTAGTGCATTTTTAAAATTATTTATCTTGCACAAAATAATCTGTTTTTACTATAGAAAAATTCAAGATATAGATAAGCCCAAATCTAAATCCTCCATAATGCCATCAGTCTTCCAGATTTGTTTCTCTATAGAAATAGAAATGTCTGTGTGTTATTTACAAAATGGGGTCATGATATACATCTTTGCTGCTTTTCCACTTTAGACTACATCAGCAAGCTATGCCTTGTACAATCAATACTGGTCTTTATCATCATTTAAAAAAATACTTTATTGATATCAGAGAAAAGGGGAGAGGGGGAGATAGGAACAACCTATCTAATGAAGATGGAATATGCTTAATTGACCATCACACTCTCACAAAGATGGCAGCACACACAGCCACAAAATAGCAGTGCCCAGTTCCCTCAGCCCCACTGGGGCAGCAGGCACACAGCATGGCTGGGCCCACCCCCAGGCAGGTCCAACTGCTCTGCGCACCTGCCTCCAGAGTCCCTCAGTCCCCTCAGTCCCCCAGTCACCCCAAGCCAGCCCAAGGCACAGGCAAGCCTTGGATGTCAGCTGCCCAGTCATGCAGGGCTGGCCTGAAGCACAGGCAAGCCTTGGATGGTGCCTGACCAGCTGCCCAGGACCACCCAAGGCTCAGGTAACCAGGGCTAGCCAAGGCTTGCACTGCCAGCAGTGGCAGCAGTGGAGGTGTGGTAGAGCATCACCTTCCCCTGATCACTGGGTCACCTCCCACCCCTGAGGGCTCCCAGACTGTGAGAGGAGGCAGGCTGGACTGAGGCACCCCCTCCTCTCCAATGCATGGATTTTCATGCACTGGGCTTCTAGTCAATGATAAGAAAGAAATCATTGATCAGCTGCCTCCTGTATGCCTCCCAATGGGGATAGAGCCAACAACCGAGGCATGTGCCATGAGCAGGAATCAAACCATGACTTTCTGGTTCATAGGTCAATACTCAACCAATGACTCAGGGCTGGCTGGGCCTTTCTCATCATTTTTAATGGTGGCACAATATTCTACAGAGAAGACCTACAAGTTACAAACCCCTATTATTTTCAATGTTCTCAATTCTTTGCTGTTTTATGTAAACTAGCCAGCAACAAACATTCTTATACATACCTCTTTGCTCAGTTGCCCAATTATTTCCTGAGGGAAATTTCCCAGAAGCAAAATTGCTGAGTCATAGAATTTACACATTCTTAAAGTTTTTGATATGTCTTGCCAAATCCCTCTCTGGAGATGGTTGAACAGATTCACATTTCCTTCAGAAAAGTATGAAATTGCGTATATTGCCCCAAAGCTGTGGTTTTCTCATTCTTCATAAAACTCACCAATTGGTTGCTAAAAAATAGTCCTAGTAAGCCTAAACATTTACATCCTTTCTAGTAAAACAGAGCAATACATTCCCAAAGCAAACACTTAATTATTTCAAAACCTGCCAACTTTCAGAAATGTTGTTTATGTTTTATCCCCTTTACATTTTCCTATAGTAATATTGGATAATAAAATGATGAAAAAAAAAACTTTCTTCTTTTCTCCTATTTGATAAATAAGGAGTTGCCCAAAATAAGAATATAGGTCCCAGTTAAAAACTACGGAGAGAGCATAATTCAATTTGATCAGAAATCTGGGTATTTTCTCCTCTGTCAAACCTAACAGTGTGTTTGCATGTCACAGACCAGGAATCACTGCCCTTATCCATTGGTTAGCTTTTTTTTTCCTGAAAAGCAATGTCTAATGAATTGTAAGACACTTAGAGAAATATTTCCCTCTATCCATCTCTATATCTATCTATTGATCTATTCAGTAACAAATGTGTATTGAGCATGTACAGCACACAAGCTAGCATGGGGTAGGTTCATGTATTTATTTAACAAATATACATTAAGTGCCTGCTCCATGTCAAAATCTATTGTAAGCTCACAGCACCAGCTTTGAACAAGACAGACAAGGTCTATGCACTTCAAATACTTATACATACAAGAGGGGAGTCTAGTTGGGTTGATCATAATGAATGACATATGGGTCGAGGCACCAAGATTATAATAAGGTCACCAGAATCACACTAATTATTGTTTTCCCCCATTTCAAACTGAATTTAACCTTTAACCATGTCAAAAAAAAAATCCATAAATAGAAATCTTGTGTGGCTCAGAAATCTTTCCTTACTTTGAGATTTTTTTTTCTGTATTTACTTTAGATTATTAGAATTCGGCAATGTTTCTTTTTCTCTACATGAAAAAAAAAGATGTTTCTAATAGGATCTCAGAATCGTGTCTTCCCCAGAACCTGTTAGTTTTAACAAGCATTTCACCATAAATAACATTTCTTCTGCCAAATATTTGGTGTGATTTTAGGGTAATGTTTTGTGACAGCTGAATTAGTATGTGCTATCAACATGCATTCTTTCCTCCATCTCTGTAATTAAATTTTAAATGAACATGCTGCTTTCTCATGCTTCATTCTATCACACTTGCCTCAACTTCCCTGGGTTTCAAAGCATATTGATAATGAATATGCATTAGTGTTTGCTGTCAAACCCCATGAACACCTTCTGGAGCAAATTAGATATGTAATTCCAAAACAGAGGCAGCAGTTTATATCATCTCCTGCAATTTTCATCTTCCAATGCACATTCATGAGAGACTGAGCAACAGAACAGGAGAAATTAGTCTACCAGCCAAGGTTCATATTACTCCTTTTGCTTGCTTGAATAGATTTTAGTTAGTTTTAATTTTCATTTACATTATGACATTAGTGATTCAAAAGCTCACCAGTATAAATGGAGTTTAAATTTTGTGGCTAACAAAGGCACAAATTTTGACATCTCTGTACTAAATTTGGAGTTTGGAACTAAACTTTCTTAGGCCAAAATTTCAACAATTAGATTTTCTATCAACTGGTAAATTAGAATTGAATTGCAACTGCCGGAAAAACAAAAATCAATAAATCTTTCACTTTTAAATAACGATAATCATAATCACCGAAATGTGTAACTATCCATATCATTTTTCTCTGTCTATGGATGTTGTCAGTTTTCTGCTTCAGACCTAAGTGAGTTTATTACTATCATCTGTTTTGTTTACATTAGGGACTTGGGGGCAAGAGCCTGACCAGAGGACTGGTGCAGCCAAGAGACAATTGAGCTTCAATGATCTTCATATGGAAATATCACTACAGAAAGTTAAGTATATACTGTTTTTAAAAACAATTTTAATTGTATGTTTTTAAAAATATTTTAATTGAACTTGTTTGGGTGATATTGCTTCATAAGACCATACAGGTTTCAAGGGTTCAACTCAATAAAACATTATCAAGAGGAGAAAATGGCGGCGGAGTAGACGGACGCGTCTGGAGCTTTGTCGCTGGGCAGAGGGAGAGAGAGCGGCTGAGAGTCGCATTGGGAGTGTTTGTTGGCAAGCTGGGAGTCAGTTGTCCTCCAGGGGAAGGCAGGGAACTGCTGGAGGGGGCTCTCCCGGCCAGGCAGCCCTACTGTCAAGGGGTTTTTGTCGGCTGGAGCCACCAGCGCGAACGTGGAGCCCGAGCTATCTTGCAGTGGGAGGTGGATGTCTGCAGCGGTCTGAAGCCTTCGGCTGGGCACCCATCGAGCAGCCAGGAACCCGGGGACCCAGAACTCCGCTCTCCAATCGGCGCAGACACGCGGCGGAATCAGAGATCCACAGAGCGAACGGAAAGGTCAGATTGCGCCTGACTTAAGGGGGAGGTGGATGTCTGCCGAGGTCTGAAAGCTGCGGCTGACGGAGGCACCCACAGAGCAGCCAGGACCCAGAGCGCGGCTTCCCAGGCGGCACAGACGCGCAGGCGGAGGAAGGGTCAGATTTCGCCTGGGCCAGGGTGCGGTCTCCTACCCCCGCAGGGCAGAGACGCGAACTGTGGGAGCCGGGCTGCGTGCGGGAAAGCTGCCTCTGGAGAGGTCCACAGAGGTGGTCAGGGCGTGATCCTGTTGTGACCAACCCATAGCAAACAGGGAGTGGGAACAGTCGGAATCAAGGATTTGATTCCCCTATAAGACCAGTAGGGAATGTGGAGGGGCAAGGACCAGACTGCATTTCCCCATAAAGAATGAATCAGGGTCAGGGTGCCCTCAGGCCTGGAGGCAGAAGGAAAGGGGGGTTTCAGAACACCAGGTGCCTGAAGGCACCCCCGGCCTTGAGAAGCCATAAAGTTTGACAAACAACTCCTGCAAGGACAACCATTATCTGGACTGCTTACTTGCATAACCAAAAAGCTTAGACAAAGAGTCAGTATATGAGATTTAGTAATGCTTAGCCAATTAAAATTCGCCAAGTCCTCCTGCGCTGAGGATAAAAGGCACTTGCTGCAGAGGTTCGGGGCTCTCGTGCTTCCGTGCTGTGTCAGTGGAACTGTGAGCCCAGACTCGAGTTTGACTAGAGTTCGACTCGAGTTCGTAATGAAGGCTTCCTAAATTTCCTAATTGACTGTCTGGTGGTCGTCTGTCGCGGGTTGCCCCATTACATCTGAAGGCCTCCCAGCGAGATACCCTGGCCGAGTGGACAGGGCTGGACACCCCAGAGAGGACACTCTAGTCTCCGTCCCAGGTTCCAAGGGGGACAGAGTGATCTCCTCATAAAACGGCAATCCGATCGATTGAAGCCATCTGGGCCTCAGGTTGAGCCTCTGCTCTGCTTTTGGAGTATGTTGTGAGCCCCAGCATGCTTGGTCTGCAATAAACCCCTTGCTGTTTGCATGAGAACGTCTCTTGGAGTCTTCCGTTGAGCGGCGAGCGTTTCGACCCTAACAATCCCTGAGTGTGAAGGCAGACCCTCTGAGCTGTTGACAGAGGAGAGCTCCGGAAAACTACTTTTTTTTTTTTCTTTTTCTCTGGGGCAGAGGGACAACCTGAGAGTTATTGCAGTGTCCAGGCTGCAAAACCCCCACAAACTGGTTTTGGGAACCACAAAGTAGTAGGATCTGAGCACAGCCTAGAGAGGTCCTGTGCTTTGTCTCAGAGATCAATTCTGAAACACTGCCACCCAATGGATGACACACAAATTGACTCTCGCATAACCACAAGAGAATAAAGACATTAAAACACCAAGAGGGGAACACAGGGAACTGCAATACCTCCCCTACTGGGAAACAGGAGTGCCAAGCAGAATAATAGGGGAAGTGACGGACCATTCTATTTTTCTTCTTTTTTTTTCCCCCCTTTTTTCTTTTTTCTTTTTTCTTTTTTTTAATTTTTAATTCTTTATTTTTTCATTTTCACATATTTTAATTAAAAGAATATTTTTTTTCTTTCTGCCTCAATTGATTTTACTTTTATAATTATTACATTTTTGTTTTAAACTAGTATTAATTACTACTAGTACTTTACCGTTTTGGGGAAAAAAAGTGTCATTTTGTTTTCTCTTTATTTTATTTCGGGATTAGAGTTCTACATTCTATTTTCATCTTCCCTTTAGCATAATTTTACTCCAACTTAACTCCACCTTTATGCCAACACTTTCCTCCTATCTTTCCCCATTTTGCTATCTTGTTTCTCTTTCCCTTTTCCAATTTTAAATTCTCCCTATTTTTCTCTTTACCTGGTTAAAATTTCACCCCATTTATATATCTAATTTCAAATCCCCTACTATAAGTCCACACAAACCTCTCCCCTCTTGTCTTCACTAGCCAAAAAGTTGTTTTTTCTCTATGTCCATTTGTTGCTATTTGCCTGAAAAGTGATTATATCGATTTTTTGAAATTTTTTTTGAGAGATTGTTTTAGTTTATTCTACTTGTTTTATTTTGCTTTTTGCTTGCTTTGTTTTCTACCTCTCTTTTCCCTCATCTCCCTCGATACCAGTTGCTATTTGCAATTTGCATTAATCTCTAGGTACTGGTTGCTGGCCTTTATTGGGATTAGTGACTGTTCTATTGGAGTTGTCTCCTGACATCTATATTTTGTTCCTCTTTTCTCTCTTATACACTTTCTTTTCTCTCTGACTTTTTTCTCTTCCTCTTTCCTTCTCCTTTTTCTCCTTTTTATTTTCTTATTTTATTTTATTTTATTGTTCATTTATTTATCTTTTTTTTTCTCTCACTCTCCCAATTTGATTTTGGCACTTCTTTCTTTTCTTTCTTCCTCATTTTCCTCTTCTTCTTTCTCTATTTACCCCTAATTTGTCCTTCATTGGTGATCACCTTATTTGTGATTATTAACATCTTGAATACATTTCTACTCAGTGCCTTGTGTGCTGTACCTGGTCGTGTTGTAGTTTGTGCCTTTCAATCAACGTAGGAGAGAGCACTACATAACCAGACACCCAGAGAAGAAAGACCATGGGCAGAAAAAGAAACAGCCCACAAAAGACAGAAAGGCAGGTTTCACCAGAAAAGGAAGTAAACGAAATAGAACCACAAATAAGCCTACCAGAGAAAGAGTTCAGAGAAGTTATCATAAGGTGGTTGAAAAGAATGGAAGACAAATTTGACAATATGAGTAAGAGCCAAGAGGAAATGAAGAAGAACCTAGAGGAGGTGAAGAAGCATGAAGAAGAAACGCAGAAGAACCTAGAGGAGGTGCAGAATAAACAAGAAGAAATGAATAATGACATCACTGCTATAAAGAACACAATAGAAAGCATCAAAAGTAGACTAGAAGAAGCAGAGGACCGCATCAGTGAGCTAGAAGACACGGTAGGAGAAAATACCCAAGTACAGCAGCTTCTAGAAAAAAAGGTTAAAAAGCAAGAGGAGAGTCTAAGGGAAATTTGGGATAACATGAAACAAAATAACATCCGCATAATTGGGGTTCCAGAAAGAGTGGAAACTTGAACAAGGATTAGAGAACGTGTTTGAAGAAATAATGACAGAAAATTTCCCCAATATAGAAAAGAAAAAACCCACACAAATCCAAGAAGCTCACAGAGTCCCAAGCAAAATGAACCCCAACAAACCGACACCAAGGAACATTATAATTAAATTGGCAAACACCGACGACAAAGTAAGAATCTTAAAAGCAGCCAGAGAGAAACAGAAAGTTACCTACAAAGGAACCCCCATAAGACTAGCTACTGACTTCTCAACAGAAACTCGTCAGGCCAGAAGAGAATGGAATGAAATATACAAAGCCATGCAAAGGAAGGGTCTGAATCCAAGAATACTGTACCCTGCAAGACTCTCAATCAAAATTGAAGGTGAAATCAAAAGCTTCACAGACAAAAAAGGACTAAGGGAATATATTACCACCAAACCAGCAATGCAAGAAATGTTAAAAGGTCTGCTGTAATAAAAAGAAAGAGGAAGCGAAGAAGGAACTCGGGGATAAGGACTGAAAATGGCAACAGATAAGTACTTATCAATAATAACTTCAAATGTAATCGGATTAAATGCTCCAATCAAAAGACATAGGGTAACCGATTGGATAAGAAAACATGAACCATATATCTGCTGTCTGCAAGAAACCCACCTTAGGAAAAGAGATGCACACAGATTGAGGGTGAAGGGATGGAACATGGTATTTCAGGCAAATGGAAATGAAAAAAAAGCTGGGGTTGCAATACTTATATCTGACAAATTAGATCTCAAAGTGAAGGACATAACAAGAGATAAAGAAGGCCACTTCATAATACTAAAGAGAACAATCCAACAAGAAGAAATAACTCTGGTAAACATATATGCACCCAATATAGGAGCACCTAAATACATAAAAAAACTCTTGGAGGATATTAAGGGAGAGATTGACAGCAATACAATCATAGTAGGAGACTTTAATACCCCACTGTCACCATTGGACAAATCCTCTAAACAAAAAATCAGCAAAGAAACATCAATCCTAAATGACTCACTAGACCAGATGGAATTAATTGACATCTTCAGAACATTTCACCCCAAAGCCACAGAATATACATTCTTCTCCAGTGCACATGGGTCATTTTCAAAGATAGATCATATGTTGGGTCATAAGAAAAGTCTCTTCAAATTCAAGAAGATAGAAATCATATCAAGCATTTTCTCAGACCACAGTGGCATAAAACTGGAAATCAACTATAATAAAAACAATAGAAAGAAATCAAACACATGGAGACTAAACAGCATGCTTTTAAACAACGACTGGGTAACCAGAGAGATCAAGGAAGAAATAAAAAACATCATGGCAACAAATGACAATGACAACACAACAATACAAAATTTACGGGACACAGTGAAAGCAGTCTTGAGAGGGAAGTTCATAGCCATACAAGCCTACTGCAAAAAACAGGAAACAATGGTAATAAATCACCTAAACCTACAACTCAAAGAGCTAGAACGTGAGCAACAAGAAAAGCCCAGTGTACTCAGAAGGAAGGAAATAGTGAAGATCAGAGTGGAGATAAACAACTTGGAGACCAAAGAAACAATTCAAAAGATCAACAAAACAAAGAGCTGGTTCTTTGAAAGGATAAACAAGATTGATGGACCCCTAGCCAGGCTCACCAAGAAGCAAAGAGAGAAGACCCAAATAAACAAAATCAGAAATGAAAGAGGAGAAATAACAACAGACCCTGTGGAAATACAAAGGATTGTTAAAAAATACAATGAACAACTCTATTCCAACAAATTGGACAACCTGCAAGAAATGGACATTTTCCTAGAAAAATATAACCTCCCAAAACTCAATGAGGAGGAAGCCACACATTTCAATAGTCCAATAACTATGGAAGAAATTGAAGCAGTAATCAAAAAGCTTCCAGCAAATAAAAGCCCGGGTCCAGATGGCTACACAGGAGAGTTTTACCAAACATTCAAGGAAGAATTAAAACCTATCCTCCTCAGACTATTCAAAAACATTCAAGAAGAAGGAATACTACCAAACACCTTCTATGAAGCCAGCATCACCCTAATACCAAAACCAGATAAAGACAACACAATGAAAGAGAATTATAGGCCAATATCTCTCATGAACATAGATGCCAAAATCCTCAACAAAATTCTAGCAAACCGGATCCAGCAGTACATCAGAAAGATCATACACCATGACCAAACAGGATTCATCCCAGGAATGCAGGGATGGTTCAATATCCGCAAATCAATAAATGTGATACATCACATAAACAAATTGAGAGATAAAAATCACATAGTATATCAATTGATGCAGAAAAAGCATTTGACAAAATCCAACATCCTTTCTTGATAAAAACTCTCAGCAAAGTGGGAATAGAAGGATCATACCTCAACATCATAAGAGCCATATATGATAAACCCACAGCTAATATCATACTCAATGGGCAAAAACTAAAACCATTTCCCCTAAGAACAGGAACAAGACAGGGATGCCCACTCTCACCTCTCCTGTTCAACATAGTACTGGAAGTATTAGCCATTGCAATTAGACAACAAGAAGAAATAAAAGGCATCCAAATTGGAAAAGAAGAAGTAAAGCTGTCCTTATTTGCAGATGACATGATATTGTACATAAAAAAACCTAAAGGACTCCATTCCAAAACTAATTGACTTAATTAATGAATTCGGCAATGTAGCA
Organism: Lasiurus cinereus; assembly: GCA_011751065.1. NCBI lineage: Eukaryota > Metazoa > Chordata > Mammalia > Chiroptera > Vespertilionidae > Lasiurus > Lasiurus cinereus. The sequence goes on along the minus strand of JAAGEH010002371.1, from coordinate 29,964 downwards.
GGATACAAAATTAATGCTAAGAAGTCTGTGGCATTTCTATACACTAACAGTGAAATTATAGAAAGAGAAACTAAAAAAGCAATCCCATTTACCATCGCACCAAAAAAATTAAGATACCTAGGAATAAACCTAACTAAAGAGGTAAAAGACCTTTATGCAGAAAACTACAGGACACTGAAAAAAGAGATAGAGGAAGATGTTAACAGATGGAAGAGCATACCATGCTCATGGATTGGGAGAATCAACATCATTAAAATGTCCATACTACCCAAAGCAATCTACAGATTCAACGCACTACCCATTAAAATACCAACGACATATTTCACAGACCTACAAAGAATTCTTCATAGATTCATCTGGAACAAAAAAAGACCATGGATAGCTACAGCAATTCTGAGAAAAAAGAATAAAGTAGGTGGGATCTCAATACCAGACTTCAAGCTATACTACAAAGCAACTGTTCTCAAAACAGCCTGGTCCTGGCACAAGAACAGACATAGAGATCAATGGAATAGAATAGAGAACCCAGATATCCACCCAAACCACTATGCTCAATTAATATTTGAGAAAAGGAGGCATGAACATTCAATGGAACCAAGATAGCCTCTTCAATAAATGGTGTTGGGAAAATTGGACAGATACATGCAAAAAATTGAAACTGGACCACCAACTTACACCAAAATACAAAAATAAACTCAAAATGGATACAGGACTTAAACATTAGAAGGGAAACCATAAAAATACTAGAGGAATCCACGGGCAGCACAATCTCAGATATATGCTGAAAGAACTTCTTCACTGATACTGCTCCAAAGGCAATGGAAGCTAAAGAAAAATAAACAAATGGGACTACATCAAAATAAAAAGCTTTTGCACAGCAAAAGAAACCATCAACAAAACAACAAGAAAGATCAATGCATGGGAGAACATATTTGCAAATGCTATCACTGATAAAGGTTTAATCTCCAAAATCTACAACCAACTTATACAACTTAATGAAAGGAAGATGAAGGATCCAATAAAAAAAATGGGCAACAGACCTAAATAGAACCTTTTCAAAAGACGACAGAAGGAAGACCAAGAGACACATGAAAACATGTTCAAAGTCATTAATCATCCGAGAGATGCAAATCAAAATGACAATGCGATACCATCTTACACCTGTCAGAATGGCAATCATCAACAAATCAACAAACGACAAGTGTTGGCGAGGATGCGGAGAAAAAGGAACCCTTGTGCACTGTTGGTGGGAATGCAGACTGGTGCAGCTACTGTGGAGAACAGTATGGAGTTTCCTCAAAAAACTAAAAATGGAACTCGCATTTGACCCTGTAATACCACTCTTAGGAATTTAACCTAAGAAATTACAAACACCAATCAGAAAGGATTTATGCACCCCTATGTTCATAGCAGCACAATTTATAATAGCCACAATTTGGAAACAGCCTAGGTGCCCGTCAGCAGATGAGTGGATCAGAAAACTGTGGTACATCTACACAATGGAATTCTATGCAGCCATTAAAAAGAAGGAATTCTTACCATTTGCAGCAACCTGGTTGGAACTCGAAAGCCTTATGCTTAGTGAAATAAGCCAGTCAATGAAGGAGAAGCATCACATGATCACACTCATTTGTGGATAATAAAGAACATTATAAACTGATGAACAAAAGGATAGATACAGAGACAGTAAAGCTTCAAACAGACTGTGAAATTACAGCAGGAAGATTAAAGTTAGGTGAGGTAGATAAGAGATCAATCAAAGGACTTGTATCTATGCATATAATCATAACCAATGAACATAGATAGACACTGGGGGGTTGGGGTATGCCTGGGAGGGAGGGGGGGCAATGGGGAGATATGTATAAAAAATTAATTAAAAAAAAGAAATGTTATGAGGACAAAAAAAATAAATAAATAAAAATAAAAATAAATAAAAAAATAAATAAAACATTATCTGCATACTGCATCATGCACCTATGGCCCCAAACAAAGTCTCTTTTCTTTTCTTTTTTAATTTCTTTATTGATTACAGTGTTACATATGTGTCCTTGTTCTCCCATTCCCTCCCTTTCCCCTTCCCTCATGCCCTCAATGTTGTCTGTGTCCATTGTTAGGCTTATATGCATGCATACAAGTCCTTTGGTTGATCTCTTCCCCTTATCCCCATTCTCCCCTACCTTCCCTCTGAGGTTTAATGGTCTGATCAATATGTCTCTGTCTCTGGATCTATTTTTGTTCAACAGTTTATGTTGTTCATTATATTCCATAAATGAATGAGATCATGTGATATTTATTTTTCTCTGTCTGGCTTATTTATGCTCTCCAGTTCCATCCATGCTGTTGTAAATGGTAAGAACTCCTTCTCTTTTACCCCAGTGTAGTATTCCATTGTGTAAATGTACCACAATCTTTTAATCTACTCATCTGCTAATCATCACTTAGGCTGTTTCCAAATCATATATATATATATATAATTGATTTTTTACAGAGAATAAGGGAGAGAGATAGAGTCAGAAATATCCATGAGAAACATTGATCAGCTGCCCTTGCACACCACCTACTGGGAATGTGCCTGCAACCAAGATACATGCCCTTGACCAGAATCAAACATGGGACCCTTCAGGCCAATGCTCTATCCACAGAGCCAAATCAGTTTTGGCGCTTTCCAAATCTTAGCTGTTTTAAATTGTGCTGCTATGAAAATAGGGTTGCATATGTCCTTTCTAGTTGGTGTTTCTAGTTTCTTGGGATATATTCCTAGAAGTGGGAATACTGGGTCAAATGGGAGTTCCATTACCAATGTTATCACAGGTAAGGGCTTAATCTCCAACATCTACAGGGAACTCATACAATTCAACAAAAGGAAGATAAACAACCCAATCAAAAGATGGGCAACAGACCTAGATACTTTTCTAAAGAAGACAGAAGGAAGGCCAAGAGACATATGAAAACATGCTCAAAGTAGCTAATCATCTGAGAGATGCAAATCAAAATGACAATGAGGTACCATCTCACACCTGTCAGAATGGCTATCATCAACAAATCAACAAATGACAAGTGCTGGCGAGGATTCAGAGAAAAGGGAACCCTTGTGCACTGCTGGTGGAATGCAGACTGGTGCAGCCACTGTGGAGAACAGTATGGAGTTTCCTCCAAAAAACAAAGTCTCTTTTCATTCCCAGCCCCTCTCTTTGCCCACCTCTATCCAGCCCTCACCTCCCTTTCCCTCTCTCACCACACTGCTCTTTGTGTCTATGGTTTATGCTTTTATATGTTCTTTAGTTAATCCCTTCACTTTCTTTCATCTAGCCCTGCCTCCCTCCTCTCTAACAGCTGTCAGTCTATTCCATGTATCCATGCCTGTGATTCTATTTTGTTCATTAGTTTATTTTGTTCTTTAGGTTCTACATATAAGTGAGATCATATGGTATTGTCTTTCTCTGACTGGCTTATTTTACTTAGGATAATAATCTCCAGGTCCATCCATGCTGTAACAAAAGGTAAGATTTCCTTCTTTTTTACAGCTGTATAGTATTCCATTGTATAAATACACCACAGCTTTTTTGTTCACTCATCTACTGATGGGCACTTAGGCTGCTGTCCTCTTGTTAGAAACCATAAGTTGAGTCAAAGAATTTAATGTATCCTGAATTCACGCATTTTAGAGCTGGTAGAAAGTTTAGAGAATCTATACCAAACTCTTCAATTAAAAGGAAAATACAGAGGCTTCCTAATTTTAGCAACAGAGTTGGTGGGGTCTTATGTCATCATTGGGTATGCTATACTTGGAAATATGTGAAAAATGTGACATCAAAATGGTACAAATTACAGTTCTTTATTTTCTTGTTTCCTTTTAATGCTCAGTATTTTGAAAAATTAGGATTTGCTCTATAGATCTGGCTATGTCGATGCACCACAAATGAATAGCAATAAGTATCTTTTCTTTCCTTCTCTCTCCTTCATAACAAGTTTTGTGGTTTCCTTTCCTGTTCCAGTCCTGGCCAAAGCTCAAGGTTAAATTATTTGTTCACAAAAAGCACTCCTCATCACCCTTTCTGATCCCCATTAAGTTTTATAAGCACCTGTTCCAAAAACACACAGAGAAACTGGAAAAGGCATGAAGCTGTTAGTTAGAACTTGTCACAAAATTCAGCACAAAGACCACAATGTTCAAGAAAACCAAATTGTCACGTGTTGACACCAACTTCTCTTCCTGTGTTTTGGTGATGACATTGTTGGCTAACCTCACCCATGAATTCTAACAAGTCAGGTGAAACCACCAGAGTCCTCTGTCATTTCCAATTGTGCCAGCTGCAGTGGAATTGGATTTGTCTTCACGCTATTACCTAATGCTGAGGAGAGGGACCTGCCGAGCCTCACTGATTTTCTGCTGCCATCAAAATAGGGTTTTTGATTCCACTAAGGGCATCAGGGCGAGAAATACTCTGACCTGCTGCCTGTGTTCAGTAGGTGATGAATTGACCGAGGCTGCTGAATGCACTGTGCACTATGTAATAGAGTTGTAAATTAAGCTTTACCTGTTTGCTTTCTCACAGTCTTCATTGAAATGCCTTTAGACAGGAAAATATAATTTTGAAAAGGTAATGGGTTATGCTTATCTTTTTCTTCTACTCTTCCATTCTTTCTCTGCATCGACTTCATTGTAGGAATTGTTGCGTATTTGTTGAATACACATTCATTCCAAATTACCAAGACACGTGCCTGTGTGTTAGTAACATAGCATGCTTGTTTTGTTAATGAAGCCCTTCTCCTAGTCCTTAGAGCAATATCCCAAAGAGAGGTTGTCTTGTGGCAGCCATGCCATACAATGGGCTGGAGAGTTGACAATCTACCCTCGGAGCCCTAGCTCTGTCTGCCCCATTCATAATTCAATTAAACATTTTGAGCTTCATTCTCCTTATGTGTAAATGGGAAATAAAAATGTCTGCCCTGACTATATTCCAGTTTGGTGAGAGGATCAAATGTCAAAATACTCACAGAAGTGCTTTATAAAATCTTACCATACTTGAAATAAATTAAATTTGTATTCATCATTTTACCTCCACTGATTTCCAGGAAGAGTTCTAGTTCAGTTATAACAGAAGGTTCATAGGCGGTTGCACCATTAAAGCCAAGATAAAAGAACAAGAGTCATATAACGAAAATAACAGATAATTGTCCCAGAAAAATCTATGCTAAAAATAGTTCTATCAGTTGAACACTAATTTTAGCTTTTAACTTCTTGGCAGCTAAAGCAGAACACAAAACACCATTAGGCACATGATTCTCCTTAATTTTCAAAATAAAGCATGTTGGCTTATGAGGAGAAAAGAAAATGTTCCTCTCATTAAACGCTAAGAGTTGTGGGAGAAACTGCTTTCTGAGCAAACACCTGTCTACATTTTCCAGTCACCCATGCAACTGAGATGTGAGTTTGGCCCATAAAAACTTTCCCATGGCTGCTTCCCACTCCTGCACCCCATGCTAGCTTGAGGCATGGCAAGTGTGAAAAATAGAGGTTAAAGGGAGTCTGGATACCTGAATGTCTACTTGGAGCTGCCCATCAATTAAAAATACCCACTTTCTAGTTTCAAACATGAATAAGAAAGAAACCCCTATCGTGTTTGAGCCGTTTCATCCAGTTTGCACACTCTATAAAAACTAAAGTTTCCTAATTTGGAAGTTTGTTGGATAATATAATACACAGTGTTTTTCTTGGCGGGAGTGGGGAGGCTTTGTGAACTTGTGTGCCATCCTTGTGCAGGATCCATCCTAACCTTCTCTGTATTGTTCCAATTTTAGTATATGTGCTGCCTAAGCGAGCAGCAGAGTTTTTAACTGCAAGTTTTATTTAATTTTTTGAAATTGTCATGGACTATCTTATATCTTATTAGAGAGGAGCAAACTCTAGTGGTTTCAAGGAAAGGGAATGAAACAAGAATGGGTGATTTTATTTATTTATGTGTTTGATTCCTGGGGTAGAAAGGAAACAAGCAAGAGATGAGAATAGTTCTAGCACATGAGATACATCCAGGAAGTCTTGTCCATTTGGGTAACTTGATAGCAAAGATACAATGGACAATGAGAAGATAAGAGAAGACTGTTCCTTAATGAATTGGGAGGAATCCTGAGAGTTTAAAAAAAAGGGGCAAATAATGGAGAGATAGAAAAGGACTAAATCTCATTTTCTTTTTCTTGGTAATTCCCACCCAAGGATATATTTCACTAATTTTTTAAAGAGAGTTATGTCGGGGGACAGACACACAGAGAGAGAAACATCGACGTGAGAGAGACATATAAATTGGTTGCTCCTGAAAGTGCCCAGACCAGGGCCAGGGATTGAGACTGCAACTGAGATATATCCCCTTGACTGGAATAGAACCTGGGACCCTACAGTTCACAAGTCAGTGTTCTATCCACGTAGCCAAACTGGGTAGGGCAAATCTGATTTTCTTGATCCCCTTAGAGCCTCACCTACCTGGCAGGGTGTCAGAACCTCGGTGTTGACTTGTTGGAACAAAGAAGTATGACTGATAGGCCCTGCTGTAGAATCTGTCCACAACCATTTTTAAAATTTTATAAAGAAAACCAAGCATGAGGATATCATACATTCTGTGGATTTATTCATCTTATTGCAACTCAAGCACAATTCTCAGACAAGCACATTTGCCTTTGGTCCTTTGATATGAAGTTAGCACAAGTGTATTATGTTTAGATTCCAATCACCTCCAAGACAAGTTTGTTCTGAGCACCCTCCCTGAACATCTCTGGTGACTTCCTGATCAGAATTTTACTATGCCTTTCCCACCCTGAATTTACCAGTTTTTTGGCCCTTTCTACTTTGAATATAAACACCCCATCACCTTTTACAGGTCATTTAGGAGATTTTGTTTCTAGCTATTTAAATCTAAAGAGTTAGCAGGACTTGGTCAAATGGCAGCATGGAGTAGACAGCATAGGGCCAGCTCTTGACTTTGGGCCCATCACCTGAGCCAGAACAAATGTTCCAGCAGATGATACAGTCCAGGATTGTTGACAGAGGCAGGTCAGGACCCAACCCAGTGAGTCCAGCAAAATGGCAAACTACAATCCTAGGCCAAATAGGCAGCAGGACATCTAGGACCAAATATCAGAATGTCCTGCCATGTAGAGGTCAACAGTGAGGAATTACAAAAAAAAAAAAAACACACACACACAAAAAAAAAACAATAACACATACACAAATACTCACACACCTTCAGAGCTATACTCTGGGAAGAAACTCAATATATCTGAGGTCTCAATGAGACTTTTCCAGCATCTCGTTTCCCTTGGCCCATAATTTCTGTTTCTCAGCATTCCTATAAAATCAGCAAGCCACAGCCATTTTTCCTAACACAATCGCTGACTTTTGAAGTATCTAAGATATTGTAAAATATGGTTAAGATCAAAATAATATAAGTATCCAAAGATCATGCCATTTCTCTAAGCATTATAGGTGCTACAGGAAAGTTTGAGTAACAACCTCTCTTCAAGCTTACATATGGCTTTTTGCACACCACCACTTGAAAGAAAATGAAATTCACAGGTAATTTTTCTAGTACTTCTACCCAGGTAACTTTTTTTGTTCTAAAGAAGAGGAACAAGACATCAATTAAAATAAGTTGAATGTTAATAAAATATAAAGTAGGAGATGGAAAATCATGCTTTTTCACTCTTCTATGTGAATTTACGTCTTTGCAAACTTTATTACCCCTCCCCACACACACACACGTCCTACCACAACTAAAAGGAAAATAGAAGCATCATTGTGAGTGTTACTAGAAGTTTAATTGCCTTTAGAAAATATATGAATTAGAATCAAGACATTAGAGCCCAACCATTGTAGCTCATTAGTTGAGCTTCAACCCATGAACCTATGCCCAGGTTGTAGGCTCAATTCCCAATAGGTAGCATGCAGGAGGCAGCCAATCAATGATTCTTTCTCATAATTGGTGTTTCTATTCCTCTCTTCCTCTCCCTTCTTCTCTCTAAAATCAATAAAAACATTTTTAAAGGAGTTAAGACATTAGAAACAATGTGATTCAACCTCTATTCACTGAACTTGTAATCACACTTGAACAATGTGATTCAACATCTATTCACTGAACTATTAATTGAGCACTTATTCTTTCAAGTCCTCTCTAGACAGCATCTCACTTAATCCTCACAACAGTCCCATTTTCCCCATGTTAGAAATAAAGGAAAGAGGCTCAAAAAGATTAAGTGATTTGCAGAGTCACATTATAAGTGGCAAAACTAGAATTCAAACAATGAGTGATTGTAACTTAGTTGTACCATCTTGCAATAAATATGTGTTACTTACTTTTTTTCTAAATTTTACTACCAAAATTTATATGGTATATAATATTTCATTTGGAAATATGTGTGAAATATTTGCTCCACGGTTAAAAGACCCAATTTTCCATTTTTCAATTAAGCATCACCATTGCCAATGAAGAAGATGGACATTATCAAATGTTTGAAAATTCTTCGGGTGCACATAAGCAAAAAAAGCAAAAAGAGAGAGGGGGAGGGGAGAGAGAGAGAGAAAGAGAGAGATCTAGTGTCAGAATCGTGGCTGTAGAATCTGCCTGCAGCCATCTTTAGAATTTTATAAAGAAAACCAAGCGAACAAATTGAGAGACAAAAATCACATAATCATATCAATCAATGCAGAAAAAGCATTTGACAAAATCCAGCATCTTTTCTTGATAAAAACTCTCAGCAAAGTGGGAATACAGGGATCATATTTCAACATAATAAAAACCACATATGATAAACTCACAGCCAACATCATACTTAATGGGCAAAAACTAAACTCATTTCCCCTGAGAACAGGAACAAGACAAGGATGCCCATTTTCACCACTCCTATTTGATATAGTACTAGAAGTGCTAGCTATAGCAATCAGCAAGAAGAAAATATAAAAGGCATCCAAATTGGAAAAGAAGAAATAAAACTGTCCTTATTTGCAGATGACATGATACTATACATAGGAAACCCCAAGGACTCCATCAAAAAATAACTTCCACAATGTAGCAGTGTACAAAATTAACACCCACAAATCTATGGCCTTTTTATGCACTAAAAATGAACTCATTGAAAAAGAAATGAAAAAAAAATTCCATTTACAAATGCAAAAAAAATAAGATACCTAGGAATAAACTTAACCAAGGAGGCAAAAGAGCTGTACTCAGAAAACTATACTACATTGAAAAAAGAGATAGAGGAAGACATAAACAAATGAAAGAATATACCATGTTCATGGATTGGTAGAATTGACATTATTAAAATGTCCATACTACCCAAAGCAATCTACAGATTCAATGCAATCCCCATTAAAATACCAACAGCATACTTCAAAGATCTAGAACAAATTTTCCAAAAATTCATCTGGAACAACAAAAGACCCCAAATGGCCACAATAATACTGAGAAAGAAGAACAAAGTTGGAGGGATCAAATACCAAATATCAGCTATATTTCCAAGCCATGGTTCTCAAAACTGCCTGGTACTGGCATAAGAACAGACATATAGACCAATGAAACAGAACAGAGAACCAAGAAATCGACCTAAGCCATTATGCTCAATTAATATTTGACAAAGTAGGCAAGAGAATACAATGGAGTCAAGACAGTCTCTTCAATAAATGGTATTGGAAATTTGGTCAGATACATGAAAAAAAATGAAACTAGATCACCAACTTACATCATATGAAAAAACAAACTTAAAATGGCTAAAGGACTTAAATGTAAGAAGGGAAACCATAAAAATCCTATAAGATTCCATAGGCAGCAAAACAGCAGACATCTGCCATAGCAATATCTTTATAGACACAGCTCCTAGAGCAATGGAGACTAAAGAGAAAATAAACAAATGGGACTACATCAAAATAAAAAGCTTCTGTACAGCAAAAGAAACCATCAAAAAAAAAAACAAGAAAGCTTACTGCATAGGAGAACATATTTGCCAAAGTTATCTTTGATAAGGTTTAATCTCTAACATTTACAGTGAACCCATACAATTTAACAAAAGGAAGATAAACAATCCAATCAAAAAATGGGCAAAGGACCTAAAGACACTTTTTGAAAATGGACATTCAGAAGGTCAAAAGATATACGAAAACATGCTTAAAGTCACTAATCATCGAGAGATGCAAATTAAAACAACAGTAAGATATCATCTCACACTGTCAAAATGGCTATCATCAACAAATCAACAAACGACAAGTGCTGGAGAGGATATGGAGAATAAGGATATGCACTGCTGGTGGGAATGCAGACTGGTGCAGCCACTGTGGAGAACAGTATGGAGTTTCCTCAAAAAACTAAAAATGAAACTCCCATTTAACCCAGTAATCCCACTTCTAGAAACAGAAACACCAATATATTCCAAGAAAACAGAAACACCAATCAGAAAGAATATGTGCACTCCTATGTCCATAGCAGCACAATTTACCATAGCTAAGTTTTGGAAACAGCCTAATTGCCCATCAGCAGATGAGTGGATTAAAAACCTGTGGTACGTCTACACAATGGCATACTACATCGCTATAAAAAAGAAGAAACGTTTACCATTTGCAACAGCATGGATGGACCTGCAGAGCATTATGCTAAGGGAAATAAGCCAGTTGTAGAAAGATAAATATCACATGATCTCACTCATATATAGGATATAATGATCAACATAATTTGATGAACAAGAATAGATCCAGAGACAAATGGTGAATGAGAGGAAGTGGGGGGTGGTGTTAGAGAACAACCAAAGGACTTGTATGCATGTATATTAGCTTAGCTAATGGACACCAACACTGGGGTGATGGGGCCTTGCCCAGGATAGGAATGCCTGGAGGGAGAAGGGTCAAGTGGGGAAGAAGGAGACATGTAAAATTTTAGACAAAAAAATAAAATAAATAATAGAAAAAGACAACCAAGCATGAGGATATCATACATTCTGTGGATTTATTCATTTTATTACACCTCAAGCACAATTCTCAGACAAGCACAATCGCCTCCTAAACTTCTCTTGTCTTTTAAGATGAAGTCAGCATAAGTGCATTGTGTTTAGATTCCATTCACCCACAAGAAGACAGGTTTGTTCTGAGTACTCTCCCTGAACATCTCTGGGGACTCAGATTGCATCTTTAGTGACTGGGTTTACAAATCACTGCCTTTAGAGTTCTGTGTAACAGACAGGACAGCTGCTGAGAGCAGTGTTTCCTTTTGCAGCTCTGTCTATATCTGTGAGCCCAATGCTCATGACTGATGGGTTGGACTTCATGGAAATCGCCTAGGGTATCATTCTTCTCTAGTTGTCCATGCTGTTTTTGAAAATCATGTTGGCCCAAAGGCCTAACTTGTATTCCTACTTGTACATGTGCCATTGAATTCTTCCATTTTTGTGTGTATTAGGTCTGTTAAAAAATGGACAGACTTCGTTGTTTTTTTCTTGATAATATACCTGCAAAGCTCAATTCCTTTTTTAAAAACCATTATTAGATTTTTCTATGTTCATGCAATCTCTGGACTACAATTCATTCGTAATATGTGCTTTCCCAAATGGTAATTTCAAAATTAGTTATCTGGCCTTTAAAACATACAAAGTTTAAAAAAAAAAAAAGAAAAATCTTAACATTGCATTGACCAGTTTCACATGGATTTATTCCAGATAATCAATCAGTAATTTGAAAAGAATGCCTAGCCCCTCAACCTTCTGAAGCTGTTTCATTCTCTAACATATCAATATTATAATGCTGACTCGCCTAATAAACCTGACTATTCAAATTGTTTGTGTTCTCAGCACCAGAATAAAACTACCATGTTTCTATGTATTGCAAAGTCAAAGCTGCGATATGTTTTTCTCAATGCCCTGTCAAAATGTTTGCTATGTCTGTCAAAATATGCCAAATTTATTTGGGGCATCGGACATAAGCAGCATTGAAATCTTTCAGACAAATGGGTTTGGATGAACAACAAATACTTAAAGATTAGAATGAGCAAAGTGTAGGGCAGAGCAGGTCTTTTCTACTAAATATGATAGATTCTGTTGTAAAAAAAAAATGATTGATGCTATCAGGACAGGAATTTATCAACACAGGTAAAATCTAACTTGTTATACAAAACACAGTATAGTAGTTTTTCAGTGGTTAGCAACTACTTTTTTTCTGATAGCTAAAGATTAAGATTTGTGCCAATTACAGGTTAATATAGTTGTTAGATTTCATCATACTTTGTTAATTTCAAGGAAATATTCCAAAATATTGTGTATCTATTTCAAATTAATATGGACACTTTCAAGCACCCTTGGAGGACCTTCTGAATCCCTGAGATCATATTTTAGCAAACATAATGAAGTAGAAAGGATGGAGGCTCATGCCTATGTAAGTTCCAAAGCACAGAAGAGCAATTCTTCTTGTCCAAATGAGAAACTAAAACTCATTATGATGAGTATTCTCTTTATGGTACATACCCACAGAATTCCCAACTAATTAACTAAGAAAAAAATTATGCATTTATAATTAAAATTCTTAAGGTTTATTTTATACTAGAGGTTTGGTGCACAAATTTATGCACCAGTGGGGTGCCTCAGCCTGGCCTGTGCCCTCTCACAATCCGGGAGCCCTCAGGGGATGTTGGACTGCTGGTTTCAGCCCGGTCCCCACAGCTCAGGCCGAGGGACCCCACTGGTGCAAAAATCCATGCACGGGGCCTCTAGTGTGCATATATGATTTTTGGTCAATTTCTTCCTACCCACCTTCTCCCCACTTCCATCTGAGATTCATCAGTCTGTTCCATGTTTCCATGCCTGTGCATTGAGCGTCTGCCCCCTGGTGGTCAGTGTGCATCATAGCTACTGGTCGAACAGTGGAACAGTTGCTTAGGCTTTATATATATAGGTGTAGAATTAAAAAGAAAACTTGAATTTAATTTTTGTCGGCACTGCTCCCATATTTAGAAAAAGCATGGGAGACTGGTCCCTCACTTGAAATCTCCAGACAATGAAGTAGCAAAATCAGCTTTGAAAAGGAGCTGTGTTACTCAGGGGGAGGCAGGGAGAATTTTTTCAAACTAGGGGCATTTCCAGAGCCCTGCTTCCCTGTTATTTGCAAGAAGAGTTATTGCTGGGAGTCACCTTAGAGAACTGGCTTTCCTCACTCATAACCATTCTTTTCATTGATCTCTAAGAAGAATTTTATCCAAGAATGAATTTTCCTTCCTCCATTGTAATGGTATTCCACAGAAGCAATTTCATACTAAATAAAGTAATTAGGTTGGAAGAATGGATAAAATTTACTCTCGTGTTAAATCCAAGCCTGACCAATGCTTTAAAAATTCCCTGTTTTGTTTGTTGTTTGCTTTGCTTTTAAGAATAATGCCATTATGTATTTTTCTTTTTTATTATTTTATTTAAGTACAGTTGTTATATACTTTTATATTGGTTATATTTGTTTCAGGTATACAATTAGCAATGCGACATTTTTATACCTTATGATGTGATCACCCCACTAAGTCTAGTAATTATCTGTCACCATGTGAACTTATTTTTAAACATTAAATACATTAGCAATTTTAAGAGAAAAATCTCCCTTTTCAGTCTAGTCTCCTTCATGAGCAAGTCCAAGTCTCCAGTAAATGAGATGAACGCTTACCTCAAAGGCCCTCTGGATTTTGACAAAGTCGCCCACACTGAGCTGGTTTTCAAGCCATGCTGTGCTGTGGTCTTCATCTTCTGTCCTCCCTCGCCCAGGCTCTGACCCCTTGTTCAACTCAAGTGCTACACTCTTGGAACTCATAATGGCTTCACCTCTTTCAACAGCTTTCAACTATTTCTATACCTTTATTTATTTCTTCTTCCAAAGGTGTCTTTGAAAAAAACAGCAACCCAACTTAGCAATAGGATTTCAAGTAAACATACATTTCAAGACTTATAATAAGGAGGCAGAATATTTAAGCTGGGAGATGGAGAATGAAACCCTCAACCCCACTCTTCCTGAATTCCACAGCTTATTTTCCAAGTCCACAGTTCAGTGGTTTTAAAATACCCCCTCCTTATAATCGGTTGGACCTGACTTGGTTAAAAAATGGATAAAGCTTCTTCCCCCAATGTTTATAGCAACGGGCCCAGAGTGCAGCTTCTAATCCTCATTTCACACGCATTAGCAAGGCAACTTCTCAAAGCCTTGTTGGCCAGCCTCGTGTCTGTTAACATGTTGTGGTTTTAAACTCCCTTTTCTTGACTGGAGACATTAGTTGGGGCAGCTGCCAAGTTTCTGCCCCAATGTAGCGCTCCCCTCTGCCAGCCACCTCCCAGCAATGCCCAGTGTTTCCTCTGTTCCTGCTGCTTTTGTATGTCTCCTGGCAACCAACAGAGAGCCAACTACAACTTTCCCCTTTCTCCTCCCTCCAGCCCCCAACGAACAACTGACCCCAAAGGTCAAATATACAATGAACATGCTGAGGATTTTTTAAAAGGACAATGTAGCCCGCTCATTTTTCATTAAATTTTATCACCATTTTATTTAAAGACATCTTTTATAAATATATTTTCTATGAAGCATGTCATGTATTATAAAACAATATGATTAGATAAAGAAAAGCGTGTAACCTTCAGGAATTGTATATTTTATACTTAGGAAATATTTTTTGTTTTTGTTTTTGTTTGTTTGTTTGTTTTTCTTATTTCATAAGAATCCATTCCTAGTATTCTCTTTGGCTTGGTTTCTGTGTACGTACAATTAGGGCAGGTTGAAAGAATTTTCAATTCACTGAAAATCAGATGAAAAACATAGCAAAACTTAATATGATAAGCCTTATGATAAAACTACCCATAGTGCCATCACTGGTTTAGCTTCTATTAATGAAAAGGAGGGGAAGGGGAGAGAGAAATGTTGACATTTTTAAAAGTATTTACCATGTGCCAGGCACTACAGGAAGCACTTTATATTTCTTACCCAGTTTAAGCTTCACAACAACCCTACAGGCAGATAAGATCAGGATCTCCACTTTGTAGATTAAGGGACAAAGCAGATGCCAAAGGCCACACAGTTAGTAAGGTGTAGAATACAGCCACCGGCGTGGCTCCCTCTTCCAGAGCCTAAATTATACATGATACCTTCTCTGCACCTTATTTTCATCTCTGAAAAGTTGTCACTAAACATTCTCTAGGTGCTTTCCACTCAGTCATCCTATGAGCTGGTGTTCACAAGCTAATGGTAGCATCAGTACATTTCCTACAAGGCAGAAAAGGAAGCACCCTAAATACTTTCCTATACCAGTTTTAGAAAAATAAGTGAGATTTCAATTATGCATTTTTAATTCATCTATTTCTCTGCCCAACATTTATTCCAAAAATCATTTCTTAAAAACCTATTCCATGTCATGTCCTAAATTGGATCTGGGACCTACCCAGAGTGGTTTATAGTATTTTAGGGATGATTACCTGTCTACTTCATCTTTCAGGTTAATCCCAATCTCTTGCTGTTTACAGTATTGAATTGAGAAGGATTTTGAAATCATATCTAGGCCCACAGGGAAGAAAGGCAAAAGGGACATGTCTACCACAAAGTTCCCTGTTTTGGTTTAGCCCTTCATCTAAGTTAAGAAGCCACTTTTAAGCCCTAATATTATAAACTCTCCTACACAATCTCACATATGGACAAAATTTGTCTTATACCATCCTAACTTGTAAATTAATAGTTGTTTAGATCAGCTGAATATGTCCCATAACTGCAAAATGTTTTATCGTAGCATTCTGGAGAGGTGGGCTTTGCTCAGTAAGGAAAGCTGCAGGAGAAATAGGTTTTAACTATTCTTTTTAAAAATATCTTTTATTTACTTTTAGAGAGAGAAGGAGAAAAAGAGAAACATTGATGTGAGAGTGAAACATTAATTGACCAGTTCCTGTACATCCTCAGTAGCCCACAACCTGGGTATGTGCCTTGACTGGGAATCTAACTAGCAACCTTTCAGTGCATGACACAACACCCAACCAACTGAACCGTTATTCAAAGACAGTCAAACTGTCTGAGCTACTTAGCCTTCATAAACATGCAACTCTAAATGTTTTTATTAGTCCAAACAGGAAAACAGAATAAGCAGCTAACAAATTGCTGTAAAAGTTAATCAATTGACACCATTTTCTTTCTGTAAAATCATGGCATCAGAAAATAGTTCTTGGTTGTAAAGCCAAAAATAACTTTAAACTATTTTGTCACTGTGTGGTTCATTTTCAGGTTAAATGCCCACAACCCTGTAAAATCCATAACTAGCCTCTTGCTCTGCTGAAATGTATCTTCTTGCTTGTCATAAAGCAATCACAATTTTGTGAATATGTGCCCTCTCCAGTGCTATGCTCTTTGGGGAATGGTGCAGGGATGGAGACAATCTGTGTTCTCAAGCAGTGGACAGGCTGGTTGGAAAGAACGCTAACAAACAAACCCACACTTGCTTCCATTGTTTTTTAAGGACAGGCCAAAATGCACTAGCACACTGGGGAGCTAAGCACCCAAGAAAACAAAGCAAACGGATACACCACTCTCCTTTGCTTCCTGGGCCTGACACACTCTCCTCATTGAATGGACACTCCCATGTGTGTACTCATCACAACTTCCCAATCTGCCCCCACAGCCCTGCTCTCTTTTTCCTCAGTAATTTATACTCATCAACATAAATGTGGGCCTCATCTTTCCTCTTTTAGGTTATTAGCTTATTCTTACTAACATTCTTCATCTGTGCCTAGAATTCCCCCAAACACCTCCTCCCTTTAACTGAAACCAGCTCCCTCTTATCAACCCCATTTCCCATCAAACCATCCCAACTTGAGGCTGCTTCTTGTCCTTTCAGACCAATAGAAGGGTAGCTTCTCATGGTCTCCTTTTTGCTGGAACATGGGCCTTCTCAACATAAGCCAATGGCCAAACCTCCTCTTATTCAGGCTCTTGTTGTTGTTGTTAATCCTCACTTGAGTTTTAGAGAGAGAGGAATGGGGGGAAGGGGAGAGAGAAAGAAACATCAATTGGTTGCCTTCTGCATGCACCCCGACCGGGTCTGGAGATCAAACTTGCAACTCAGGTACATGTCCTTAATAGGGAATCGAACCCAAGACCTTTCAGTGCACGGCCAATGGATGCTCTACCACTGAACCACACTGGCCTGGACCACAACACAATCTCCTCCCAGGGCCTGAGGGAAAGTAGCAGCCCTGCTTTAGGCAGCTTCTAATCCCTCATTAAATATTAGTTTCTTTCCTTCCTTGTTCCTGATCCTCCTCCCAGTCCAAATTAATTACGCCTTCCCCTCTGCAACCACAGCATTTTGTTTGTACTTTAACCACAGCACTTTTTCTTTCTGCCTTGAAATATAATTAGTTTCCTGGGTATCACTCTCTCTGACTACATTAACTCCCTAAGAACAAGGACAGTACCTCACTGGTGCCTATAGCCTTACATTGCCCAACGCAGAGTTTTGCATAAAACTACACAATGGGTAGCAACATGAACTCATTTGTGAAATAAGATGGGTGGAAAGTGAAATTCACCTATAGCTTTGAGTTTGCAAAGCAGGGTCCTTGGAATAGGTCACATTGAGTCAGAAACAGAGGCAGGATTCCGTAATTAAAAAAAAATGAGGGAAACAAAATTTGAGATGCATTTTCAAGATACTCTTAATACACTATTCAAGCACTCTTGAAACAAAGCATTTCTTCTTTTTATACATATAATTTCTATGTAAGATGAAAATGTGTTGAGGCCCTACTCTGTGCCAGGCACTACTCTAGCACCAGAAAAGCAAAGATGAATGAGACACAGCTCTCTGTCCACCGTTGCTCAGAGACCCATAAGACAGTAAACGTTGGTTTAAATTAATCCTGTCTTTTGAGAAAGCAGATCCTCTGTTAAATCTTAGGCAACACAATGTTTGCCTTTTTCTATCTTCTGAACAATTTCCAAAGTAACAAACTGTAATCATAACGGCATTTCTCAGGTTATTCAAGTATTTGAACATTGAAAATTCATAAAATAATGATATCCCACAATAACTAAATGTGTAATTCTGCAATGAATGACTTATCATTTACTTTAAGTTCTCGTCGAAGCAGGGAATGATGGCCAAATTTAAAAATATATGGAAGTAGAATGTAAAATTGAGAAAATTCCACTTATGGACTTAAGTATTTCTAACCCATTTGAAAAAAGACCACTGTGGTTTTATCAATAGACAAATAGGATCCACTAAACTGAATATTGAGAATCGGTGCTTGAAAAATATCACAAGTTCAATCTTTTAATGCAAATTCTGGTGAGTCTTTCCAACAGTTATTAACTTTTGAGGCCCTCTTTGCTTTAACAAATCCTTCTTCTTGAAATCCAATGTCCATGTTCAAGGTCACACTTGGACTTTCTTGTTGTCAGCCAGGCTTTCACTAGGGAGCCACTTTCTGGGCAATTACTCTGAACTAGGTTATCAGATTCCTTTATGCTGCCTCTCTGAGAGAACACTGCGTTTTATTCTACTTGGAGCTTTAAAACAGTTTGTCAAAGTCACCTTGATATTGAATACTTGCATCGATGTACGGAACCACTAAAAAATAGTCATAAAATCATTGGATGGAAGGAGTCACTGAAAATCCAGTAAACATTTATTGATTTCCTCTTTGAAGAGAGAAAGAAAGCAGGTAGGTTGGAAATTAACAATTATTGAGTTCTGAGTATATGCCAAACACTGTATTAGGCAATCCCACAAATGTTATTTTATTAAACCTTGTGATATGCCTGCAAGATACTGAATATTGTCACTCTTTTTTATACTGATGATGGAGCTAAAGAAGATTAAGCATCTCACTCAACTTCACACAACTCATAAATTGTAATGTCATGCTATGGTTTCTGCTAAGACATTACACCAATTTTTTTTATCATTTTAATTATCTTTGAAATCTTATAATCTGGACACTATCAAGACCACCATTTTTATTAATAAAGAAACTGAGGCTTAACCAAACTACGTAATTTGTCCAATATCACCTAGCAAAGAAGTAGCAAAGCTGGAATTCAAAACTTAGATTCTTGCCCTAACCAATTTGGCTCAGTGGATAGAGTATCAGCCTGCATACCAAAGGGTTGCAGGTTTGGTTCCCATCAAGGGCACATAACTCTGTTATAGGCTCCTCTCCAGCCCAGACCCTGGTCAGGGCTCGTGCAAGAGGCAACCAATCGATGTGTTTCTCTCACATGGATGTTTTTCCCTGTCTTTCCCGATCTCTTTCACTCTCCCTAAAAATCAATGGAGAAATATCCTCAGGCAAGGATTAACAACAACAACAACAACAACAACAACAACAACAACAACAAACACATACACACACACACACAAAAAAAAAAAAAAAACCTCAAGTCTTCTATATACTCCATAGTATAAAACCCTGTACAGAATAATCTGCTAAACATCATCCAGCGAGGAAACAATAAAGCATAGCTCAGGTAATAAAGTCAAAGGAGCTCAGAATTTGGAGTCAGAATACCAAGCTCACATCTTGGATGTCTCACTTTCTATCTATAATCTTGGGCAAACTGATTTATTTCTCAAAAATGAAGATAATAACAGTGTTGACCTCATAGAATGGTTCTAAAAGTAAAATGAGATAACATAGTGAAAGCTGTCTGTAAATTATAAGAACATTATGCACACAAGTCAGCATTAATATTAATGCACAGTCAGAGAAAAGCAAATACCTCCAACTCAGGAGATCAGGGATTGGAATATTGTAACTGTAGAACAGAATGAGGCAAAATTTAGCCACATCATGACACTTGATATTGAAGCCAGAATTGAATGCTAATTTTTATTGCTTGTAGGGCATCCTAATATCTAAATCTACTCTGTATCAATATTTCCAAGGGTAGTTATTAATACAATATGTATGTATGTGTGGTTTTTAATGCTTTGAAAAAGTGTTTTCTGTCTTAGAATGAGTCCAAGCTAATGGTAAACACAAAAATCTTCCCTAAGAAGGACTAGTCTGTCTGGCACTGTCTGAATCTAGTTTTAAAGACATCAGAAACAGTTCTTTCCCATAACCAAAACAGTGTCACTACTATCCATCACAAAATGGCTCTCTTAGATAGTCTGAATGCCAAAATCTTCAGCATCATTGTTTTGTTTATAAAACATTAAAAATTCTATTCTAGAAGGGAAGTATAAAATTTTAATTCAATATAGACTCTCTGAATAGGTTAGCCTCAAGGGAAGATTATACATATACATATAGAAAGATAGAGGGAGAGAAAAGATGTGTAAGAGTATAGCTTCTCAGACACATGCCTATTGAGCAGGGGAGGAGAGTGGGCAGTCACAGTGTTTTGGGTGAGCACTGATCACTAATTGGGTGGCAGAGGTAATTTGGAAATGAAAATGTTTCCGAAAGGGAAAAAACACAATGAGATAAGAGCTCAAAGGTCAGAATCTGGATTTAAATGCAATCTCCACCATGTCCACATAACTCTGGGCATATACCTTCTTTGGGCTTTACCAATCATGCATGGAGATAACTCCTACATGCCCACTTCAACTATTTGCTTTGAGGCTCAAATGAGATCATGTATATGAAATCATTTGCTAACTAGAAAGAGCTATGTAAATAGCTGATGATTGTTTTATTAATTCATATTATAAAAATTTTGTGATTTATCATGTGTAGGCATCACCCTGTTGATACCAATAATCATTAGTCATGGGTCTTAACAGAAAGGAGATAAAATTTGAAAAAAATGAATTATATAGGTAAAGTATGTTATAGATAAAATTCCATTGGGTTCATTAAAGACGACATTGCTTAAATAGAGCTAGGGTGTGTGGTGAATGGAGCAGAGATGGCTTTGGAAGAGGTGACATTGGACTTGGTATTATAGACTGAATTTTCCTCAACAGTTCTATGTTGAAGTTCTAGCCTCTGATAACTCAGAATATAGTCTTATTTGGAACAGAGTTATGGTAGAAGTATTAATTAGTTAAATTATGATAAGGTTATACTGGAGTAGGGTAAGCCCCTAATCCATATGACTGTGTCCTTATGAAAAGGGGAAACTTGTACATAAATGCATACACACAGACAAAACTCCATGTGAAGATGGGAGTTATGCAGCCACAAGCCAAAGAACTACCAAAAACTATGAGTGAGACCTGAAACAAATCCTTCCCTAGTACCTCCAGCCTTCAGAACTTGAGATAATACATTTTTGTTTAAGCCACTCACTTTGTGGTACTTTGTTATGGCAGCCCTTGGAAACTAATATTATTGGTTATATAGATATACTAGTATAAGAAAGACAATTCATATATAGAAATGTTTGTTATTAATATGTTTATTATTATCATCAAACACGGAGCTTAGTACTTGGCACATTGTAGGCAACACATAAATATTTATTGAGTAAATGTTTTAATAAATAAAAAAGAGATTACAGAACAAGAAATGGATTGGGATCAAATTTTTTAAAATATATTTTTATTGATTTCAGAGAGGAAGGAAAAGGGAGAAAGAGAAACATTAATGATGAGAGAGAATCATTCATTGGCTGCCTCCTACACACCCATACTGGGGATCAAGCCCTCAACTCAGGCAAGTGTCACTGATAGGAAATCGAACCATGATCTCCTCGTTCAGAGGTCAACGCTCAACCACTGAACCATGCCGACCAGGCTTAAATACATATTTCTTATGTGTTTCATACTTCTTCCTTTGGGCCAGTCCTGTACTTGCACACACACACACACACACACACACACACACACACACACAAAATTAGAAAAATTTTCACTCCTGTGAAAAATGCTGCCATGTCACCTTTCTTTACTCTAAGAAAATCTATCTAGGAAAGTGAAGACATTTTAAAAAATAAAAGGCAATAAAAGGAAATTCAAAAACTTGTAAAAATCAAAGTTGTGAGACAAATGCACTCCAGAAGATTGAAAGCTGTGATCCTGAGAGAGAGCAATGCCACAATAAATATTTCTCACAGAATATAGGGCTCCTGAACTGGCGCTCTGATGAAAAGCCCTCAAGACCAAGGGCCTCCATTTCTCTGTGGCAGGAGCAGTAATAGTGACATTAATATCAGAAGTACACTCCTAAATCAAGTTGTTAAGTGCACTCATAGAGAAGGCATCTTGCAAATGCAGATGGAGCTGTTGCAATCATTGCCTAGACCAAATGCTGTCAGAGAAAATGGGTCTTAATTTACTCAACATATTTTGGCTTTGTAATTCTCCAGATTAATTCTTGCCAATGTCTGAAAAAGTAAAAACACACACAAGAGGTCCTTTCAAGGCAAGCTTTTAAAGTGCAGTCTCCAGTGAGGTGGGGGGTACACAGATGGCAGGATGCTGATTACTGTGTTCATGTCCACTACAGATGTGCGTGTGTGGAGAGGAGGCAGTCAGCTCAGAAAAAAGAGCTCCTCCACCTGATGGGAAAATAGAGTGGTGGTGATGGTCTGGCTCACAAATTTACCAAGCAAGATGCTAAGTTTAGGGAAGTGAGTCAGGTCTCCAACAAAGGAGATAATGACAAATCTAGAACAGCCACCAGCTGCTTGACCTTGGAGGAAGTGATTCAACTTCTCTGATTTCAGAATCTTCATCTAAAAATTTAAATCACGTGATCTTTAAAGTCCCTTCCAGTACTTCATTTTAAAAAGAGGGGAGGGGAAAGTATAAGAATGCTGTGAGCACCACAGTAAAAGAAAAGATGCTGTGTTCCGGTAATACAATTGTGGTCATACACGTGTAGTACCCAGAACATGATTTCATGAGTGTGGACATGGTCAATACTTTTTCATGATGATGAATGAAATCATCATAGGATCAACTAATGGATCTGTCAGTCAAGCATGCCACATGCTGAGCCTTATGCTATCTACTCTACCTGCATGGGGATTTTGGTACTTGTTTTATAGCAAGTGAATTCTCTCAAAGGAGTATAGTGTAAATATATTTGTTTATTCACCCATTCATTTCCCCGTGTGTTGATTGCTAGATACTATGGGCCAAGCATAGTATTATGCACCAGTGATATAAAGTGACAAAGACAGACTGGCCCTTACTCTCATGAAGCTTACGACCTAGTTAAGTAAGATAAACAAGAGAGGATTGCTATTCAGTGCTGTAAGACCAGTGATGAGATGGATTCAAGGAAGCACATACAAAGCTGGAAATGAGGAAATAAGACTGAAAGAAACCAAAGCTCTGATGGTACCCAGGTGATGGTGAGGTACTTGCCAGATAGAATAAGAAGAAGAGAGTTTAAACAGAGGACACAATATGTCAAATGTCTGTAAGGGACCAAGTTCATGGGGGATTTCTGAGGATGAGTAGTTTAGTCTGGAGAGCTCATACAGCATAGGAAAAGAGGGCAGCTGCAGAAGTAAGCTAGTCTAGACCATGACAGCTGTGTGGAGGAGCCAAGTGTGCCTGCTGGGAGCACGGGAAGCATGGGCATTTTTAAGCAGAGGATGTAACAGGATGAGATATGCATTTATGGAAGATCACTGATGCCCAGTAGTTGTCATCTGGATAGGACAACCTCCCTCAGAGAAACCATTGGCTCTGGGATCATTTCAGCTTTCACACCTGGAGTCACAGCACCCCTCTTCCCACCCAGATGCCCATGACTGTGCCCACTTTCCAGGGCAGCCTGTATGTCATAATATTAGTTATCCATTTCTCCATAATCATTTGTGACAGGAAAGTACAGGAGCTTTAACCATTAGAATCCTCTCATTTTCCTTAGGTCCAGTATACATAACCTTCTTATAATTCTTGGAGCGAATTCTATACAAGGCCAAATACCTCATATTTCTGAGGCTTGCAAAGGTGTCTGGATCAACTGTTAATCTTTTTCTTTTAGCTGTCTTGCTAACAGTTTGAGTTTCCTACCCTCATCTCCTCTCTGTCTCTTCCTTGCTAACGAAATAATAATTTCATGAAGAACACCTTGTCCAACTCCAGGCAAGACAGAAATGACCATATGACACAATGACACAATGCTGGCCAATGAAACTCTAGGTATCAGACTGTAGTGGGTCCTGAAAAGGCTTTTGTTTTAAAAGCTAAAATAGGAAAGGAGTTCCCTTTTTCTTCATTCCTGCCCTGAATGTGGACATCATGCCTGGTAAATGAGGGAAAGATTGCAAAAAATCTCTGAAAGTCACTG
Source organism: Lasiurus cinereus (assembly GCA_011751065.1). Lineage (NCBI taxonomy): Eukaryota > Metazoa > Chordata > Mammalia > Chiroptera > Vespertilionidae > Lasiurus > Lasiurus cinereus. Next base: position 5,736 of record JAAGEH010002371.1, on the reverse strand, counting down.
CTTGAGCTATTTAAACCAACATCAACAACCATTTTTTCCTAGATTTCTTACGTTTAAGAAATAACACTTCCTAATATTACCTAATACTTCCTAATAGATACAATTAGAATGATGATAACATGTCTTGTTAGAAAATACTAGAGAATATGCAATATTTAAGCAATACATTAAGTTTTAGATTTAGGAGACCCAGGTTTCTGGGAATCAGCTAAGAGGGGTGTCCAATCAAGAGTGGGCTTTATATGTCAGAGTTTTTTCTATGTTTTGTATTTATGATGGAAGGAAGGAGATCAAGATTGGGGGGAGGGAGTCACCACAGATCAGGATTCTAACCACCAATCATGGAAAAGCTACATATGAAGTCATTTTCCTATGTCTGTGCTCTTTGTATTTTTGAACACACAGGAGGTAAAGGAACAAACAGGTATGAATTACTGTGCTTTCCTTTTACCTGGGAAGTATCTGTTATGTGTGGTTTTCTCTCTTAAGCAGGAAAGTAAAAGGCAAATTAAAAAAATCTATCTGCCTTTTATTAGTTAGTGATAGATAGAATTAGAGGCATTATCCTTTTCTAAATTATAAGGACATTCTGATTAGGCAGGAGAATGCTTTAGTTGATAATTGTGCAGACTAGCAGAAAGAACAGCAATGCATAATTACACTGTTCACCTCCTTTCTCTTCCTCCTTCATTTTAGTGGTAAATTATCTGGGGTGAAAAACAAAAACAAAAAACGGGGGACAGCAGAACCAAGATGGCAGTATAGGTAAACATCTATACTCACCACCTCCCACAAACACATCACAATTACAACTAAAATACAGAACAACCATCTTCAGAACTGCCAGCAAGCTGGCTGAATGGAAGTCCTACAACTAGAGAAGTAACGAAGAAAGCACACAGAGACCGGTAGGAGGTGCGAAGGTGCAGAACAGGCTGGTCTGGCACCCATGTGTGCTGTTTTTTTAACTGGGAGGGAGATCATCTCTATGAAGGTGTCCTAGGAGGAGTAACGGGTCTCAGCCCCCCATGCCAGGGTCCCAAAACTGGGAAAAGAAGTCCCTATGGGCAATAAGAATGATGGGCTGGAAAAACCAGTGCAGGTTGGGGCTGAGTGACACACAGGCTGCTGAAGACCCAGCTGCTTCTCTTAAAAAGCCAGCACTATGAACTGAATTTACAAGCTTCTGCTTCCTCTGAGGTCCAGCACCAGGGTGAGGCTCTGAGGGACCCAGACATATATGAGGAGGAATTGGACTGTCTGGCATCATAGCAGGAACTCGGGGACAGCTTTCTTCAAGATAGAGGTGCTTGCAGTGGTCTTTGTTTCCTGATGAGACCTCCCTGGTCACAGAGCTGACTGGCAGTCATTTGTTTGCTCCAATCTGGTGATTCCCTGAGACCCGTCCATCTAATTTACAGCCCCACTCAAGCTGTGGGCAGAAGCTTTTGCATATGAATGGCCTATCCTTGCTTAGGCTAAAACCTGTCAAACAAGCTGCAGCTGGGTCAGGGAGCCTTAAACTTATCAATAAAAGGCCCAAGACCTGGCACCAGCAGCAATCTGCCTTGCTTCACAGCTGAGCCTCATGTTGGCACTTGCAAACCCAATACAAAGAGGAAGAATCTGTAAATCTCTATGTAGCTCCTGCTGTGTGGCCCCAGGCAATGGCTGACTTTGCATGTCCCTGGAGACCCAAGAGCCAGTGTACCCAGTGGTCAGTGTGAGACCATATCAGATTATAACTCTACACATCCATAAGAAACACACTCAAGGGACAGACTCAGTGAGCACCAAAGCCCCACTGAAGCAAGTCCTGCTCCATAGGGGTATCTCTTACAGAGCAGTTCTCCCACTATCGTCACAGGTGATCCCCACAGCCATTTGGCCTAGAGGTCAATTCCTCCCAGTGACACCAACAGGAATCAAGGCTCAACTATAAGACTGTGCACATAGCCCACAAAGGGGTGCACCAAGAGTGTCCACCTCAGGTGATTGGGGAGGCTGAGCTACTGAGCTCTATAGAACATTTACTATACAAGGCCACTCTATCAACTCAAGGAGACTTAGCAGCTTTCTCAATACATAGAAACAAACACAGGGAAGCAGCCAAAATGAAGAGTCAAAGAAACATGTCACAAATAAAGAAATTAGAGAAAGCAAACTACTGGATATAGAGTTAAAACAACAACAACAACAAAAAAAAGTTATAAAGTTAAAGAATCTTCTAGAAAGCGCCAAGGGACTTAGTGAGATTTTCAAGGGTCTTAATGAGAATGCCAAAAAAAAAATTGAAATTGAAATGGATCTGTCAGAAATTAAGCATACACTGACTGAAATTAAAAATAATGTACAGGGTTTCAATAGTAGACTAGAGCAGTAGTCACCAACCGGTGGTCTGCGAACCACTGGTGGTCCATGAAGTATGAAAGGTTGGCGACCACTGGACTAGAGGATCCAAGAATCAAATCAATGAATTGAAATATAAGGAAGTAAAACACACCCAACCAAAAGAGCAAAAAGGGAAAATAATCTAAAAATATGAAGATAGTGTAAGGAGCCTCTGGGACAACTTCAAGCATACCAACATCTGAATTATGGGGATGTCAGCAGAAAAAAGAGAGCAAGATATTGAAAACCTATTTGAAGAAATAATGACTGAAAACTTCCCCTACCTGGTGAAAGAAATAGACTTACAAGTCCAGGAAGCACAGAGACCCCAAACAAGGAACTCAAAGAGGACCACACCAAGATATATCATAATTAAAATTCCAAGGGCAAAAGACAAACAGAGAAGCTTAAAAGCAGCAAGAGAAAAGCAGTTAGTTACCTGAAAGGGAGCACTCATATGACTGTCAGCTGATTTTTCAACAGAAACTATGCAGGCTAGACCAGAGTAGCAAGAAATATTTCAAGTGATGAATAGCAAGGACCTACAACCAAGATTACTCTACCCAGCAAAGCTATCATTCAGAATTGAAGGTCAGATAAAGAGCTTCACAGATAAGAAAAAGCTAAAGGAATTCATTACCACCAAACCGATATTATATGAAATGCTGAAGGGTATTCTTTAAGAAGAGGAAGAAGAAGAAAAAGATAAAGACAAAAAATGTGAACAACAAAGTGGCAACAAATACATATCTATAAACAATTGAATCTAAAAATCAAATTAAAAATCTGATCAACAGAATAAACTGGTGAATATAATAGAATCAGGGGCATAGAAATAGAACAGACTGATGATCTGCAGAGGGAAGAAAGTTTGTGTCAGGGGAGGGAAGAGATTAGACAAAGATCTTATATGCATGTATGCATTACTTATGGACACAGACACATGGTGAGGACCTAAGGCAGGGTGGGAACTAGGTGGAGGGGAGCCCTGGGAGGAAAAAATAAGAGACATCTGTAATCACCTCAACAATAAAGATTTTTAAAAAAGTACAAATTGGCAATTACAAAGCATGTACTGGGATGTAAAGTATAGCACAGGGAATATAGTCAATAATATTGTATGATACCAGATGGGTACTACACTTATCTAGGGGATCACCCCATCTATATATATAAAACCCTAATATGTAAAGAGACCTAAAGGCAGAACCAAACCCGTCGCTATGATATGCGCTAACCACCAGGGAGCACGTACGGAACATGGCAGGTGTCAGCAGCAGGCTTCAGAGCACGGAACATGATGGGAGTTGGCCATGGCGGGATGGTGGAGCAGGTGAGCAGGGGCGCCAAACCAAGGTGGGGTGCTGGTCGCTGTCATTGGAGTGAGCCTCTGGTCTGAAAATTCTTTGCTCCAGTATGCCTCAGTCCCCCTAGGTGTTCGCACTTGATGCTGGCACCAGCCCTGCTTACACACATTGCTGGCACCAGAGCTGCCACTCAAACCCACTACCAGTGCTGGCCCTGCTCACACCCACAGCTGGTAACAGAGCTGCCACTTGCACCTACTACTGCCGCCCAGCACAGGCCCTGATTGCCGGCCCCAGTCACCTGAGGGTTTCTCCAACTCCTCCTCTCCTGAAGGGCGATGGGGGGCAGCAGCCTTCGCTCAAACCCGCTGACAGTGCCAGCTTTGCTCGCACCCACTGCTGGTGCTGGCCCCAATGGCTCCACACTGTCAGTGGGTGCTAGCTGCCGTGGAGACTGGAGGCCATGGCAGGAGGGGCCAGGCGGGGGTGCGGAGGATGGGCCAAGACCCACCCCTGTGCCCACTGTAGTCTTGCAGCCCACAGGTCCTTTCAAGGGGCACAAATTCGTGCACTGGGACCCTAGTAAGTTATATAAATGTCTAAGCACTATAAAATCATCTGAAACTAATATAATATTGAATGTCAACCATAACTGAAAAATAAAACATAAAAAACACCTAAAATAAAAATAAAAAACTGTGGTACATCTACCCAATGGAATACTACACTGCTGTAAAAAGGAATTCTTACCATTTGCAACAGCATGGATGGAACTGGAGAGCATTATACTAAGTGAAATAAGACATTTGGAGAAAGATAAATATCACATGATCTCATTTGTGGAATATAATGAACAACATAAAATAATGAACAAAAACAGAGCCAGAGACATAGAAGCATTGAAAAGACTGTCAAACCTCAGAGGGAAGGCAGAGGTTGGGGGTATAGGGGTAGGTAAGAGATCCACCAAAGGACTTGTATGCATGCATATGAGCATAACCAATGGACACAGACTGTAGAGGGGTGAGGGCATGTACTGGGGGTGGGAGTGACCAGGAGTGGGAGAGTTCAATGGGGGAAAAATGAGACTTATGTAATGCTTTAAACAATAAAGATTTTAAATTTAAAAAAAATGAGGGAGGCAAAATATATTGGGAGGAATGGAGAAAATAAGAGAACAAATATAGTATTTTGGTATTAGGAAAAATAGATGAATACTTAAGTATTAATATTCCATAAATAGAGCTACCAAAGAACTACCATTAAGCAATGTAGGTCAGGCTATTTTGGTTATAAAACCAAGCTCACTCAAATAAGCAAGTAATGAGAGTTTGTTATATAGAGCAATTAAAGAAGGGAAGGGAGAGAAAGGGAGGGAGAGAGAAAGAGACTGACTCCTGGAGAAGTAAGAAATTACAGCATCACCAAATTTGATGTAATACTTCAGTACCGGAAGGAACCCAACCAGGGCTGGGAATTTGATTTTATCTCAATAGCAATCAAATGTATTTTCATCTAAATGTACCTTGAGAAACTCCCAGCATTTCTGCTTTTGTTTCTACACTACTTCTTCACTACAAACTGACAATTGACTCTCAGATCAATTTTCCCTACCTCATCCTTACTCAGTTTCTCCCAATGTTACTCATGGGCGCTGCTTTATAGCTTCATTGTGTTTTGTCTGTTTCCTCTTCCACTGACAATCAATCTTTAAAATTCTCCAGTTTAGAAGCTGGAGCAGGAATCTGAAGAGGGTTGGCTCATCATGAATTGGCAATCCCAAAAGCTATCCACCATCAATTTTCTGCCTTGGATAAGGTTTCCATCCTTGTTCCAATCAGTGTAGCTGGGAAGGGTCACAAAAACAGCTAAGATCCCTTTCCGTTCAGCAAAGATGATAGATGAGGCAGTTTCCTTAAGAGAGGGTGTCTGGAGGAAACCAAGGTAGCTCACCTAGTACTTCTGAGTACAGGCACCTTCAAAAAAGGAGCCAGGTAAGAAGTATGCTAATGAGTATACTGCTATGCAGAGAGTAACT
>JAAGEH010002370.1:0-62732 GCA_011751065.1 Lasiurus cinereus | reverse complement strand
CTCTCTCTCTCTCTCTCTCTCTCTCTCTCTCTCTCTCTCTCTCTCTCATCGATGTTTCTAACTCTCCCTCTCCCTTCCTCTATGTAAAAAAATCAATAAAATATATATTTTTTTAAAAATGTAATCTGAATATCCTTAGAGAACACTGGGGCTCATCTAAAGAAAGTGATTTAAAAGAGAGGGCTTGCCACCCACTTCATGCAACACTTACATCACACCCTACACTTATAGATGCTTAATTAGTATAGAGTTTGTTGTGGGAGGAAGTCTTCATTCCCAAAGACCCCTGTACTCTATATTCCACCCTGCTGAATGGTAGACCAGAAAGAAAGGCTCTCCTGATGTTAACCAAGTCCAATGCTGTGACAGATTGGTTTCCTCCCTACTATTGACTCTACTAAGAAATGAAAGAAGCAACAAGTCACTGGGAATTTGATTTAGAACCTAGTGAGGTTCAGAGAGGTGGGCTGTTTGCCATAGCTACTTGTGAGGAATGTGTATGAATTATCACATCTGATCGTTCAAGTGGTAAAAAGGAGATGAGGAGCATATTAGTTTGTCTCTATTATTTTTTTGCAATGTTTTTAAAAATCAATTCAGTCCTGGCCAGTGGTGTTCTATGGTTAGAGTATGGGCCTGTGCACTGCACTGAACAGTCATAGGTTCATTACCCAGTCAAGGGCACCTACCTGAGTTGTGGGTTCACTCCTGACTTCAGTTGCATGCAGGAGGCAACCAATCAATGTGTCTCTCTCCCTCTCACATCCATCCATATCCCACAGGTAGGATGATCATGCAAACTGGTTTGCCTGAAACAGTCTACTTTATCCTGTAGCTCTGTGTCACTGTTAATGATGTCCCTATTACTTTAAAAAGCATTCCTATTTAGAAATAAATCATATGGTTTTCTAATTGGTGAAATGAATAAAAAAGTGGGATTATAAATAACCTGAAATTAATGGCATATTTAGTTGGACATACAGGGAGTAAAGAGTTTAAAGAGGAGAGAAATTGAGTCAGTTCCCAGAAGAAAAGCATTATAAAAATACCAATGGAATGATAAAACGTAAGTCAATAGGCAAGATTCAACTTACAATCCTTCTCCAGATAACATTGAATTTTATCTCCTCTCATTTTTAATTCTTTACCAAACCAATTGGAATATGAGCACCCATACTTTATTATAAATCATTAGTCTGAAGGGATATCAATAAATCCTGCTGGTGAATCTCTTTCAAGTAGCTCTAGACCCGGCTTTTCTAAGGCGAAGAGCTTACTGCAGAGGACCGGTAGTATTTAGAGATTTGGCATTCTTGAAATCACTTCTCTTGGGGCCTCCCTGCAACCAGTCTTTCCTGCCTTACCTTTTATTGAGACACTTACTTCTCTTTCCCTTCTCTTAGATCCTGCTAGTCTATCTGACTATTACATGTTGGCAATCTTAAATGCATAAATGATATTTTGGGGAACACTGAGTAAAAATGAATAAAAACTAGGTATTACATTAGTGAATCATTGCCATTTTCTCATATAAGCAATGGTATTATGGTGATGCAGAATAATGTTTGTTTTAGGAGCTGCCTGATGAAATATTTAGAGGCAAGTGTCATAATATCTGCAGCTTATTTTGAAGTCATTTACAGAGGTATCCATAGATATACATAGATACAAACATAGATGTAGGTACAGGATAGAGATAGGTACATAGATGAACAAAATATGGCAAAATGTTAACAATTGTTAAATCCAAATAGTTAACTTTATTTCTGAGGCTCCCTTTCAGCAAGCATGGCCATATGACCATGACCTCATCAGTGAAATAAAAAAGAAAATGATGTATAACACTTTGGGTTCTGGGCCTTAACATACCAAGCATGACTCCACCATGCTCTCTTTCCCCTTCCCACTGGCTAGAAACTAAATATAGCAACAGCTAACTTTTATTATTCAGATGATGGCAATACTATGGGCATGACAGAACAATAAGATGGAAGGATGCTGAACACATGAATAACCTCATGGAGTTTCCCATAACCTGGAGCAAATATATCAGTTTTATGTGAAATATAAGTAAATATCATCATGGGTTCTTTTTTTAAGTAGCAGCTTAGCTTCCCCAAACTAAGTGTTGAAGATTTGAGATTGAAATAACTAGGAGATCACAGGAGATGATATTTAGGACATGTAGTACGTGAGGTCTGAATGCAGGGAAGGAGTTAGCCATATGAATATGTGGGAATGAAAAAGAAAGAGCATTAATAGCATGCCAGAAAAGGTCTAGCAAAACCTATTCAGGCCCTTAGTAAGACTCAGTTACTACATTAACACCAGAACCATGGGTACTGGTAAACCTTTGGCAGAGTGCAATCATGGAGAGCTGAAGGTGAAGATCATACATTTAGCCCAAGCACAGATCAGACCTAAGACAAGGACCAGAATCTGATGATCTCAGGATCTTCTATGGGTAATATCTAGCTTCTTATCTATAAGTCCAAAGGTCTAAAGCAAGTGGACAGTTGATGTTAGGACAAACAAAAGTAGGAGGATACATGACAAATAGCTGGTCAGATATTGAGTGGTCACATAAGCAAGAAATTTTTAGAAATTAATCATTTGATATAAGCTTTTTTTCTTAAGTAAGAACTATATTTGTGTATGTGTGATAATCTCTGCCAGAATGATGTACCTAGACCTTTCCTTGTTCCCCAGAGTGATAACGTATTGCTGTATTTTTGCCTTAACAAGTGTTGAGAACTGTGTCTTTGTCTTGTTATTCAAGTAACATTCATTGACCTACACATAGTGATCTGTATGTGCCTGAGATTTCAAGCAGATTCACAAAAATATGTGCACGAAGATAGGAGAAGGGAAAGGGCTTTTTTATTATCATTTCAGAGAGAAAGGGAAAAGGAGAGAGAATGGAAACATCAATGATAAGAGAGAATTATTGATCGACTGCCTCCTGCATGCCTCCTACTGGAGGTTAAACCCACAACCCAGCACGTGCCCTGACTGGGAATTGACCCATGATCTCTATCTGGTTCATAGGTCAATGCTCAACCACTGAGCCACATTGGCTGGGTAGCAAAGAGAATTTTAAAGAATGTTAGCTTCTAATGATTTTTTAAGCATCCTTAAAATACATATGAAAATAATTTTTGAAAGATTCTAAGATTCTCAAAGAATTATGGATAAAAGCAAAGATCTCTGAAAAATAAAGAAGACATGATCCAAAGCAGCTGATGAGGCAGAATAAAGAAAACATCAGAGATACTGGGAGTTGAAAAAGTTTGTACCTGAGTCTAATTTTAGGTTCTTCCTTGGGGCAAAAGTCTATGGTGACTAACATGGAACCTAAAGGCAAAAATAAGCAGAAACACGAGGCAGGTGTATAGAACAAAGAATGAGCTTGCCATGTAAGCTCTCCAATGAAGATGGAGATAATTTTTGATAATAAAAGAACCAGTTTTTAAGGAAAAGCAATGGGCTTACTGCTTGCCATTTGTGCAGGACTGTAGATATTCTTACTTATCATTTCTCATCTTCTGTAAGAGTGAGAAAGAAAAACAATTTTCTCTAGGAGGTTAGAGAGTGCGATAGAATGCTAAGAGACTTAACTGGAAGTGTGGTTGTTCTGTCTAAAGCAGCAGAGTGTCCAGGCCTAGCAGGTGTAATACCTGATCCTTTCCTGCAGCCTGTCAGGTGGAGCAGTTGCAGAAGGAGGTCAAGGGAAAGGCTCTGCTGTTCTGTCCTCTCCCACAGAGGGAAAGAGGGAAGGTGGTTCCAGGTCTGGGGCGAAGCACTGTCACTTTCTACTGAATTAACTGCCATCTCACTCTAATGAAAACCCCTCAAAGCTTCCTCCTTCACCTCAGGATTTAGTAAAAACTCCGGAACATGGTTTAGAAAACACTTTATCCCTACCCTTCTCTTCCAGCCACATCTTTCCACTTCCTCACTTCACATTCTCTCTCTCTCTTCCTAATTCCCTCCCTCTCTCATCTTTGAAGCTTAAGTTGCCCCTTTCTGGTCCCAGTGAACTCTGCTACTCCTTCTGTACTTCTCAATCTAAATCTCACGTCCTCTGCTCTATCAGAGGGAGCGTCCCCATGAGCACTCCACCCCTGAAGCTGTCTCACCCCTGATATGACACCCACATCTGTACTAGACCTGCCCTTTACCTGTCCACTTCCTTCCTCTCCAGCATCAGGACGAGTGTACATCTTGTTTAGCCAGGACCCATCAGCATCTAGCCCAATGGTTGGTACACATCAGGCAAATAAGAATAATTGTTACAGAAAATATATTTGATTTTAAAAAATAAAGTCAATTAAGATAATTTTTTAGATAGCAAGGTATAAATTAAATAATCTAAAATCAAATTTCATAATGTTATTCTTCAACATTTCTAGGTACTATAGCACCTGAGTCATACCTCACTTCTCCTTCTTGCTTATTTTTATACTAGTTTTTAAAAGTCAGAGAGTGCAATAGAATGCTAAGAGATTTAACTGGAAGTATGGTTGTTCTGTCTATAGCAGAAGAGTCTCCAGGTCTAGCAGGTGTGATGTCTGATCCTTTTCTGCAGCCTGTCCTTTCTTTGGCCCAAAAATAAAACTAAAATTTAAGATTTATTTATGTAACTTTGGTTGAATCATTCCCTTGACACAAATATAAATAGAAAATAATAAGACAAAAACTGTATAAGATCATTTCTGGGAAGATCATGAGAACTTTAAAGGAACTGAATTTCACTCTGTTAAAAAGGAGAGAAACAGACATTTTTTTTTGCAAAGTCTGTTACTCAAAAAGTGTTAGCTTTGCTTTTATGTAATACCAGTGATTTGGTTAGCACAAAGCTGGAAGTGACCACTGTCAGGCAACATAGCAATATGATTCTTTTCTACTATAGAAATCCCTAATTATGGTCCAAAAAGGGCTTCCACTGATCTCTTTTTGTCTCCATCCTGGATTTGCACACAAACATAATTTTCACTAGATGTGCACAGTTGTTCAAAACTCAAAAAAGAATAGAAGCAACTATCCAAATTGTATTTCTCTTTTTACTTTGGACATACGAAAAATGTATTCCATTATGTTGAAGGTAGTAAAGAGAATCAAAGAGATAGGGGAAAGTGTGAAAAAAAATCATTTTATGACTTTACTCAATGTAAAGTTATATTCTTTATATACTCAAACACAGTTTTCACTATAAAAACATATAAGAAGTCTGTACATGTCCATTAGATGCTTGCCATGTGTCCAACAACCTCATACCTGCTTTGGAAAGCTTATCTATAATAATAAAAGTGTTATATGCTAATAAGGCCAGACAGCCAGATGACCCTCCAGACATCTTTCCAGAAGACCTTCTGGACGAAGCCAGGGCTGTGAAGGCTGAGTCCCTTGCATGAATTCATGCATTGGGCCTCTAGTTTTCTAATAAGCTAACACCAAAAATTATTTTAAAATATGAAATACAAGAATTCACAATATTTGCCAAGTTTAGTGGTTCACGTATAAATATGGGGGCCAGACATAGAACTTACTATGGGGGCAGAGAGGATTTCTCAGAAGTCTTGGGGAGGATTTTTTATCTCCACAATATTCCTTTAGGGCGTATTGTTTTAACTGGGAGGGAGTGTGGTCAATGGATCTAGGACTTAAAGGAGAAGGTCTAAGTTTCAGGTATAATGCTGCATCTTCTTATCCATGTAATTTTAGACCACGGATGTGTTTCTGTGCCTCTGTTTCCCTATTGGTCCCATGAAAGTTATATTTCTGCCTGGCTTCTCTCCTTGACATATTTGCAAGATTTCCACAATGTAAAGTGGGTGAAAGCATTTTCTAAATTATAAATCACTGTACTGTGGGATGTGTAAAACACCATTGGAAGGGGTCCAGGCAGGTACCAGAATAGTCTGTGGCACAATACATTTTACTTTTCTCCGTCTGTTTTGTTTTCTTTTCTCAGCTCTCAGCAATCCAGTTCAAGGTCCTTATGTTCATTTAATAACATTTCCTGTCCAATTTCTCATACATACAGTTTTACAGGCAACCAGCACATGAACTGCAGACTGGCTGCTAGGATTGCTTTCATAAACAGACAGGCAAAAGAATGCCTTCTTCTAGCCCAAGGAAGACAGGCTCTCTTGTTAAGGACTCTCCCATAGGTGGAACATTTCAGCATTCTCATCTTTTTCTTTCTTGTTTTCAAAGCCTTTCCCCTGAGCCCTCCACAGCTTGTCTGTGGTACACAATTCATAGTCACCCAACCACTTAGGACACTGGAATCTGGAGGTAGTAATGATGTATTTGCCATTCAAGAGGAGAAATATTAATGAGAACAGCATTTAATACGCTGTATGTCACCAGAATCAGGGGCTTAGAATGTCCATTTCAGCTTCCCTGGTTAGACAGCAATGTGAACAAGAGAGCAGTGATGCAGGGAGCTGGGCCCTCATCTGTGCCAAGCAGCAGTTTTATCATCAGTAAGGAAGCCTTAAAGTGAACCCCAGGGATAACATATGTGTTGTATTTAGAGAAAGGGGTGAAAATTCATCAACACTGTGCAATGTAAAAGCTTTTCATGCTGTTCGCAGGAAGCTAAAAGCTTAGATTCCTTTGTCCCTAGTAAAGAAAGCTTAGATTCCTTTGTGCCTGTTAGAAAGAAAATGGTCCTAGTAAAGAAAGATGGATTAAAAATACTGCTTATCCATGGAGTAAACTTGAGTGATAGAAGAAGATAGACAGGATAGTGAATGTCACTCCAAACATTAGAGGAGCCATGCATCATTCTGTATTTGTAGAAGAACACATTTTGGGAATTCTGAGCTACACAGAATCTTTTTATTGCCTTTGATTTCACAATCATTTAGCCCCTCCTTGCCAGTTCCAGTTGTCTCCTATTAGGGAAGAATTAGAATCCATTTGTAAGCCAGGGCAGCATAAACTTTAAGGGAGAGAAACGACAAACAGAATGGGGCGGATGATAAGAAGAAAGAGACACATGAGTCAAGATTTTATCATGCAAGTGAGATTTGCACTCCTGTGCCAGGAATAAACATACACCAAGATCCCTGACTCTCCTCATCTACAAACGATTGTAACTTTACTCACCCCTACAGTCTTGATGCCTGATCCACCCTGTGTTCCCTGAATTTGTTCAAGTCCCCACCATCAGGCCTTTGTCTCAGCTGTTCCCTCTATCAATAATTTCCCCCTGTCATGACAGTACCTACTGAAACCTTCTTCTTCCTTCACCCAAGTGAAGGTGAGCCCAAGTGATAGCTTTTCAAAGAGCTTTCTCTCATCCTGCACCTTAGGATTAATCTCACCAGCAAATTGCTTTTAACTAAAGCTTAGCACAATGTATCACAATTTATGCCCAGGCTAGTGTGGCTCAGTTGGTTGGAGCACCATCCAGTACACCAAGAAGTGGCAGGTTTGATTCCCAATCAGAACACATACCCATACCCAGGTTGTAGGTTCAATTCCCTGCTGCAGTGCATGTGGGAGGCAGCTGGTGGATGTTTCTCTCTCTCTCTCTCTCTCTCTCTCTCTCTCTCTCTCTCTCTCTCTCTCTCCTCCTACTCCCTCTCTCTCTCTCTCTCTCTCTCTCTCTCTCTCTCTCTCTCCCCCTCCCTTTCTCTCTCTCTCTTCTCTCTTTTCCCCAAAATCAATAAAGACGTATTTTTCAATGTATGCATGTGGTTTAGAATTATTATTGTGGAAATGTTAAAGTCCCCCCACCCCCGCAGGAAATTAAGATACCACACCTTAATCATCTCAAGTGTTCAGTGATGGGCACACCGTTGGTCCACAGCATGCACAGATTATGCCGGGATGCAAAGGCAGGCAGCACATGGCTTGGAGCTGCAATTCTGACCAATCTGTACATGAGACTAGTTCATGCATCTCCAATCTTCTTCAGCTTTTCCAAGAAGAGTTGGTATTCTGCCAGTTCTCCACCCCCTCAATTAATCTTGAGACACTAGAATTCAATCTTATGAGTTTTCTCAATCACCTTTTTAGAGGACTGGCTAACCTGAAACCCATACAAATATTACAAATATAACTGACACTTATTCTAGCCTTTACCTTGCAATTGTAGGAACGTCCATAATCTTTAAAACTGGACAAAAGCTTTTGTTTAGTTAAATATTTATAGAGCTTATTTAGAGCATTGTTTGTGGTAAGAGACCTATGTATATTAACTTACTTCATAACAGCCTTAAATGGTGATATTACTATTTCTCCTGAGGTACAAAGGGTTTAAATAACTTGCCTAAGCTCTTGCTGCCTTTAAATAGTGGAATCAGGCTTTGAATCCTGGAGATATGGCTTTAGAGTCTATGCTTTTAATTACTGCACATTTGGAGAGTTAAGTTCTATGATATTCTGATACCAATACAGGAAAAACTAGTTTATTTGAAATTGTACATGACATCAAAACTGGTATCATCAAAGACTGCAGATGGTAGATCCAGCTTGCTGCAGTTATACCCCTACCAAACAATGCATAGAGATTGATTCATTTTCTAATTACTTGTAATATTGAAGGGGTAATTAATTATGAGAGTGATATGTTTGTTTATTTGAATACCAATATGTACTTTTGAATAAAAATGAAAATTCAGTTACACAGATTAAATACCTAAAGAACCTGTTCTAGTAATCAGAAACCAGCTAAATTAAAGTTCAAGTTCTTCTCAGATATTTTTGGTCTTTGAAAAGCAGTTTTCCTGGAAAGATAGTGAATTCTTCTCAATAATGACTTAATAGCCTGGCCAGTATAGCTCAGTGGTTGAGCATCCATCCATGAACCAAGAGATTTCAGGATTCAATTCCTAGTCAGGGCACATGCTGGGGCTTGGGGCTCTATCCCCAGTAGGGGGCCTGCAGGAGGCAGCCAATCAATATCTCTTTTATTGATATGTCTGTTTCTCTATGCCTCTCCCTTTCTCCCTCTCTAAAATCAATAAAAATGTGCTTAAAATAATGATCTAATAGATAATGTGGGATGGGGACATCATTCTATTGGGGAAAGCAGTCTTGTCTGTGTGGTCCTATAACCCTCATGTACCACAAGACAATGGGCCTTGAGTGGACCTGAAGAATTTCCTCACCACGAGATGAAGAGATCTCACAGCCTGTGCTGGGCTTGTCATCTATGTGGGAATACCTTTCCATGTTTCATACTTAAACAAATAATCAGAGTGAAATGAGCCAAGGTCAAAATTCAACTGGGGTGACTACTATGATGAGGAGTGTTCAGGGTATACCAGAGAGGACAATGAAATAGAATAAAGAGAAAATATTTTAAGAGAAAGGTAGGGGAGAGCAAGCAGTGTTTCCTAATGAAATAGCCATTGATCTAAGGTCTGAAGAATGAGGAAGTCTGTTCCAGGCAGAAAATTGCAGGCAAATGTCCTTTGGGGTGAGCAAGAGGATAGCACACATGGTCTGAAAATGAGGTTAGTGCAAACTGAGTAGAGAGAGCAAGCAGGAGCACACATTGAGCAGAAGATAGAGAGATGGCAGAGACCAGATCCTGAAAGAGGTCTTGTAAAACCAAGAATTTTATTCTTTATCCCAGGAGCATTGGAAAACTATAATCAAAGAATCAAATTTATATTTCAAGATGATCTCTCTGCTACAGCAGGGATAGAGAATGAATAGATGGGTGAGGATATGGCATACTTGGATATGGGAAGGTCAATGAGGAGACTACTGAAGTACCCAGTAGATGGTGATTTGGGCTGGAATGGCTACCATGAAATGGAGAGTAATGGACTAACGCAAGAGGCATTTAAAGGTACATACCTAGGCATTGGTGACAAGTTTGAATTCACTCAATAAATATTTGTTGAATGAGTAAAGGGTTGAAAAAGAAAGAGCACTTTGGGATGATTTAAAAAATGTCTGCATATCTGGGGACATTCAATTATCAGAGAGTCAAACTGTGATGGGTCTTGATACTCTTTTGAGAGAGAGAGAGAGAGAGAGAGAGAGAGAGAGAGAGAGAGAGAGAGTTAGTTCAGCAATGCAGTATGCTTAACCTGACACCATTTTTGCTCTCCCCAGGATGCTTTCCATCCATAGTTTCTAGAGAGTTGCAGATGCCTCCCTGAAGCTGCTGGTCTTGTCAGCAATGGGAATGGCCTAGGCAGTTCTTGGCTGTTTTTTTTTTTTCCTTACAGATGAAGCTATAACTATAGCTGCAGTGAAATGTTTGTAGCTTTCATTAGCTGCAGTACCCAGAGGACCCCTTATACACCCACCCCTTGGTAGATGATTAAATACCACCTTCCCAGGCCCTCTAAAGCACAGTGGTGTTGCTCAGACTTTTCTGTCTTCAAAAAATAAAAATGATTTATTAGAAACCATCACCACCATTATCTTTATACACATCCTGTCTCCCATTACAAACACAATATACATTCATTGACTTGATAAATATAAAGAAGAAAATAAAAATCATCTATAAATTCCCCACTAGGGAAACAAAGAAAACAACATATTATCTGGAGAAACAATGAGCAGTTGTAGTTAAGAGCTTAGGCTTTATGTTTAGACAATAATTTTGGTCTTTATCCTAAAAGCACAGGGAAATCAAATTAACCAGATTTATATTTCAATGTGATTTGTCTGCTGCAATATGGATAGAGAGTGAATGGGTGGGTGAGGAGGTAATATGCTTGAATGTAGAAAGATCAATTAATAGTCCAGATTACAGCTCCAAGTCTATATAAGAATTTATGGGAAAATCACTAATAAAGCTAAACCATGAGTTCCTACGTGTGAATGGTAACAGTACCTGCTTGGGGGCTAGTGTGTGTAAAATCCTTTAGCATAATACAGCAAATAGTAAGTCTTTCATAAATGCCAGGAGATTCTTATTCATATTTAACATGATACCTTGCATTTTTAATATAAAATGGGCATCATTCACAATTTTATAATTTGCTCTTTTTAATATTATCACCGTTTTCCTATGTTATTAATTAATGTACATAAATATTCTTTGAAATCATTACATGTGAAGGCTGAATAATATTCCTCTCTGCAAACATACCTCACATTTTATAATTTCTTTACTGATGGACATTTAAATTTTTTCAAATTATAATTGCAAAATGTGCTAATATCATCAAATATAAAAATTTCCTACATCTTAAAATGGATCCTCAGATTTACAATCATAGGAACTAATGGTATGAAACTTTTTGAGGATCCTAGGGTATTATTACCAAATTGCTATCCACAAAGACAATGTGATATAACATTTTCACCCACAAGGTTCACATTTACAGCAAAATGAAAGTATTTTATTGCCTTACCCTTCCAAGAAATGGCTTTTTGAAGGAATTTGCTAGACCAACCTTCTGAAGGAAATTGTAACTTGGTTGAATACCAGCTAAGTACCATGCTTGATACATCTAATCTAATTACATTTCTACAATAACCTGTGAGACAGTTAACACTTGCCCTATTTTACACCAGGCTGGCTACGAGATGAGTTAGGAAAGCAAGTCAATGTAGCAACCAACACCACATCCCTCTCTGCCTACTGCCCTCTTATGCTCCAGTGCCCTGAAATGCATTTCCACACTTCCCAAGAGTGATTTCCCTCTGAGGAATATTATCACAAGCACACATGTCTTGGTAACTCATCCCAAAATAAGAACAAATATTTTGGGTTCAATGACTCTGAGGCCATTCAAGGAGTGAAAATAAGGCCAGTGAAAAAAAAGGAGTAAGTGAGCAGTCAAGAATGTATAAAAGGAAGTTGCAAAGTAAGAAGACATCAGATCATACTGGGCTATATTACAGAATTTGGATTTTACCTGAATTGCAAAAGAAAGCAGCAGGGGTGGGGGACGTGTGTTGGGGGCATTAAAAACTCTGAAAGAAAATAGTGCCAAAGTATATGTTTCCCCTCATCCTCACCTTATATACTATAGTTCTTGAGCTTGGGAACAGATAGGGAGACCCCACTGTTTTACTGGTTCATTATACACCAACATCCTGCTAGTACCTTTTTAAAACTAGTCCATCTATGGGTTCTCTGAAAGAAAACTTTTTTTCTACCAACTTCTTCATATAATATCCCAAAGTGGCCTAGCTTCTTGGCATTTTTATTAACACCTGCAATAATTTTTAGATAGCATATCCCTGCCAACAAAACTCCTTTCCAAAGTTGGCCCCAGAAACAAACTACATCATTAGACAACAGTTCCAGAATTCCCACTGTGTACAGAGCACTGAATTTATCTCTGAGGCAAGTAAATAAGCAATATTATCCACAGCTTGCTAAATTTCAAGACCACACATGCAAAGGGAGTACCAACAGAATTTTCCTGCCTTTGCCTATACCTGTCTTAAGGGGAAATCAGACTGAATTGCCATAATGTCTGTTCCTCATCTACAGAATGACCCTCTGTATCACAGCAAATATCTCACCACAAAATCAGTCACTGGGACCATTTGGTGGGTCTGATTGCAATAGGCCTACTTCATATGTGGCAGGAATTTCATGAGCTCTCCTTTGAGAATATCCTTCATAGCCTCTACTGGCTCTCATACTGGCTCAAAGGGAAGCTTCCTATTGCTTTGTACAGCCACAAAAAAAATTGACACAACTTTTCTATTTCAACTCTGCTTCAACATGTTGACAGATATGTTAGCTGAACATGCCAAATTGTCATAATTTAGGAAGCATGAATGTATAACTAAACAAAGGCAAAGCAGACTAAAAATAGCTCTCTAATCAGCATATAGAGGGGATGTGGGTCAAAAGATCAGCAAACCTGCTGATGATTCACATTTCACCATCTTGCCAACATGACACTTTAATCGGTCAGTTTCTAGCTTCTCTGCCCAGCAAAACCCTCTGTCCTGAGGATCAGAACTGAATTGCAGCCACAGTCCTGCAGACATAGGACAGCCCTGCACGCTCCTTCTCTTGATGCAAAAAAAAATGTATATATTTAGATCCCTCCCCCTACAGAATCCTAAAAGGAAGAATTGGAAATAGAAATGTGTTCACAGCCTGACAAGTGGGAAGCAAAATACTGATTCCAGCTTCTTTAAACAAGTAAAATATGTGGAGTTGGAAAAGAATCATATGTGAGAGGGAATTTTATCTCATAATATGAAAGAGGATAAAATAAAAACAAGTTGAGAGGAGGGGAAAAACAGCAACTTCCTCACCACCAATTCCAAGGCTGGCAGGTTAGCTGAGCTGGGTGGGGAGGCTCAGGAAGCATAAGCTGAGTGGTCTACTCCCTTCCCCGAATCTGATGCTTATTAACAAGACAAAATGATCTTGCAATCTAGTCCAGCTACCCAGGGACCTGGGGTTTTCAAGAGCCTGTATTTTAATGCTTGTCTTCATAGTCTCTATGTCTCAGAACTTATACAATAGGCATGAAGCCTGCCTGTCTCTCAAGAAAAAAAAATGGCTTTACAAGCCCTTGAAAGGAAAACATAGCCCTCGCGGAGTCTTAGCCTCAATAAATGCTATAGCAACTTTGAGATGGGGAGGAACCCAGGACTTGGAGGTGGAGAGCAGGACCTCTAGTCTCTGATTCAGCTGCCCTGACCTTCAGAGATCTTGCTCTTAGCACTAGGCCTAGGAGTAGCAGTACCTGCCTGCCTCCTGCTCTGGGCTCCAGTGAAAAATGGAACCCATAAAAGCTTCATTAATGTGACGTGCCATAAAAGGAATACATGATGAGACACCATGTACTTGGTGCTATTTTGAGGAGGTCAAAAGAACCAAGTAACCAGAGACTAGTCTTCACATGCTTTCACTAAGGTGGCAGATAAATATTAAACCCAACATAAACAGTACGGGGCCATACTGAATATTTATAGCACTCAAACATGTTTTCCCGCTGTCTAAAGATCCTGTGATACAAAGGAAATCTCAGAAAGATGAATCTCTAAGGTCTTTTGTTTGATTGATTAGTTGGTGTTTGTTGCTTTGTTTTTAACCTAAAACAAGAGAACCGCAGACTTTCTACAGAGCAGATTCTGAAACTGCAGTAAGCACAGGGATTAGCCAAACTTGGTGAGATAGAGACTCAGATTCTGCACATGTGGAGCAGTTCTATCTTGCTTTCTGACCAGCCCCAGGGTGCTGCCCATTCTGAAGGTCCACACATGACATTGAATGTGGTAAGGCTGTAAAAGAGAATTGAGAGAAGTCTAGGAAGATGTCAGACACTTTTAGACTAGGGAGGACCAGAATTTAAAACTCTAAATCTGTTTATGAAAATAGTGAGGCCAAGGGCTAGCTGACTTGTACAGCATTACCCAAAGGCATATTTTTCACTGCCCACAAAATCTGTCTGCTTGCCTTCCCCCACATTCTTCTTTCCACCAGTCTGACTATCACACACTTGGCCCTATTACCCTTGGGTTTCTTTTTCTGTCTCTCTTTCTGATTTCTTTGGAAGTAAGGAAGGGAGGGGAAAAGCTGACAGTGGTCCATGAAATACATCCTAGGTCTGAATCATGGAATCTCTTACCTAAAGGACACAAGAAAAGCAATGAGGATGAGTTTCCAGAGTGAACAGAAGCTAACCACCTCCCCATTCTTAACGTCCCACAAAGGTGTTCACTTAAAGTGATCAGTTATTTGTTTCCCAGGGTGGTCTCTGATACATAAGCATAAACCAGTAGGCAGAGCAAGGCTGCATTTCTGTCTGCAAAATTTAGGGGATATAGTTACTGGAGCATGGGGTACCTCACTCATCTCACTAGGACTCTCAAAAGAAAAATCTCTAGATACAAGGAGGGGGAAAGAGTTTCAAGTACACATTTTGAAACTGAAGGTAGTCCCCAGCACACTATCTACCCAATGGCCATGTCCCAAAAGTGAAAAGCAGAAGAGATGCAATTTGCATTGAATGAACTTTCAACTCTGATCCCAATCACACAAATTTATAAAAGCCACGTTTAAAATGCTACATGAATATTTCAGTTCTTTTTTATGCTAATTATTCAACCAAAAGTATGAAATTGGGATCTGTTTCTTAGCTCTATCTTTTCTGGCTCACAGAAATACACCTAAGGATACAAACTAAATGGGGAAAGAGGACTGAGGAAGTAAAAAAAAATGCTCTTGAAAAAAAAAAAGTTGAAACTCAGCAAATACTCCTAAATATACACAGACTTTGCCCTTTTAGGGAATTGCTACATTTCCACTTACCATTTGATTATGAATAGAGTATTTGAAGAATGGTTTGGCTCTAAATGAGGCTTATCACATACAAGGGAATATTTGTTCCCAAGTGCTTCTAAATATTGAACCGCGATGGGTAAATTCACATAGTGATAACTTTCCACTTCAATCGGTACAGCGTTCAATGCCTTTCCCAGTAGAAGATTTACCCACAATGACTACACTACTAAAATTCCATAGGCCTCTCCCTGGGTTATTTGGATTTCATTATTAATATGTGGTTTTAAATACCCTAGTTAATATCAGAGTCCTTGCAAAATTAAGATGAAAATACCCTAGCCTTGTGTGTATAGAGACTCCTTTCATTAGGGACTTCTTATATATGATAAATAATGAGACAGATTTAAGAGTTCAGAAGTTTTTGCTGAATTTAAATAGCTTCTTTCAGTCCACTGAGGTGTTATTCACTAAATAACCCACTACAGAGACCAATATAATCCCTAAGAATTTACAGCATTAATGTCACTTAAGGATTTAGCCCTCCTCTTCCAGAGCTGGGTTTCTTATTTATTAAATCTCATAATACATAAGAAATTGTACCAAAAAAAATTGTACCTACCATATTTTGTCAACAAATTAAGGAACAATTAGGTCATTTACACAAAATGAGACCAAAATACATATTGCAAAATGCATATGTGGTCATCGTCCTTATTTCTCTATGCATACTAGGAGGCTGAAAGATGTGAGATAAGTGTGGAGTCTGATAAGTATGAATTTCAAGGATAAAAAACACTCAGGCTGAGCACCCAAATGAACCTTCCTGGCAGCAGTCACTGGCTTAGAGCCCTTCAACCAAACAACTTTTGTTACCTCTTTACCCATCACCTCTGAACCTTCTCAACATCCCTCTTCCTTCCCCTACACTCTACTCACTCTACCTCTAGGCAGATCTGACAAAACATATTTAAAACCTCCAATAATCTGGAAAGGTGAGAAGGAGCCTTAGGCTTTGGAGACATAATAAGCAGAAAATTGAAGTGATCTCAGAGTATTTTCAGTATGCAAAGGACTGTAAAAAATAGAAAAGTAAGGATGACAGAAATTTTCCAAGAACTACAGGCTACCATGAAGCAAAAATATAGATGGGGCAACACTTCTTTCCAACTTGGGAAACTAGGACAAGCAAAAGACTAAAGTGGCAACAATATCTTCCAAAATGAAGTGACTGCTGCAATAACAAAGCTAAACTAGCCACATACTGTCCTGGGGGAATTCACAGAAAATAAGAAAACAGATCTATGGAAAGATAGGGTAGGCAATGGACATATATACCATATTCAAGGATCCAGTGTTTGAGGACTGAAAAACAAATTATCTTAAGACATCATTTCTTCCTAAATTGATCTATAGGTTCATTGCAATTCCAATCAAAGCACCAACAAGGTTCTTCATGGAATATTCCAGACTATTCTAAAATGTATATTTTACTCATTTGTAAGGTCGGATGATAGTAATTTATATATCATAGATATAAATACCTCCTGGTATGGATACCCTTGTGTAGTGTCCTGTGTGACCAATGGGATACCAATGGAGTGAGAATATGTGATTTTCAGTGCTAAGCATAACAAACATTGCAGTTTCTGTCTTGACCTCTTGGACCACCCTTTCTGGGGGTGATTGAGTGGCCATATTGTAAGGCCACTCAAGTAACCCCATGGAGAGGCTCCACAGATTGGAACAGAGGCCCTTATCTAATAGCTAGCAAAACCTGCCAGACATGTAGTGAACCACCTTGAAAGTAGAGCCTCCATCTCCAATTTTGGCTTCAGATAACTACAGCAAGGATGTCAGCAAAGGTCTAATAGAGTTGCCAGTACACTGCAGACATTGCATAATTTAGAAATTCCATTAGTGTTATCATTGCACAATACTGGTGATTCAGCAGAAAACTGTGGTACAGAGAGCTCTATTCTGTGCCCACTAGGATAATGTCTGAATTATCTTTGAATTCCCAGGGCCCAGTATGGGCTCACTAAAATATGTGTTTATAGAATGGCAACTATGTGCCAAGTGCTATTCTAGGAAGTGAATGAATGAATAAATGCCTAAAATCCTTTCCAGCTCTTCCATCACAAAAGAGCACAGCCCAGGGACTAAAATCCTTGCACATTAAAAAAAAAAAAAAAGGGAATTCAGTGACTTAGACAAATGATCTTTAGAGTCCAAATTCCTCCTCCTTCAAAGAGCCTAGCCCACTTAGTCTGGCTGAGAACTCAGTCTATTATATTCATACCACTGAAATAATCCTGGGGAAGAAACATCATGGGAAGAAGGTTAGAGTAGCACAAAACATAAATCTCAAATCTTAACATAGTCTTTATATATTCCATCCACATTTTAAATTACCTCTATAGGTATATTGAAGTTCTAGTTATGTTGAATTGTAAAAAAAAAAAAAAAGAAAAAAACAGTTTATAGATCTATCTCATTTTTACTCTCTCTTAAATAATGATATACTTAAACTATATTAGAATATACAGGCATTTCCTAATCAGTCCATCTGGAGACAAAAGAAAGTTCTTTCTTTGGACAAGTTAGAAATATTGAGGGGTGGAACTATTTAACAGTGGATGGTTCTGAAATTATACAAATATTTTCTTATCTAATATACAGAAAAAATATTCTATTTTAGGCAGTTCTCAACATTGCATAGTTCCAAAATGCACACAATTTGTTTACCATGGTTTAGTTAAATACTATTAATCTCCCATCAACATAGTTCAAATCTTAAACACAGAATATTAACTGTGAGTATAGTTAGAGCAGAAAGTACAAACTCCACTGCTGGCCTTTAATCCACATACTACAACATGGAATCTAATGAGCAACAATCAATGACTCACTATATCACTTCTTTCAGAGTCTGTCAGTTATTTGTCATCACATTCATTATTCAGCTCACAAATAGTCAGTAAGGCATGTGAGTTTGTTGCCTTCTCGTTGACAAGTAATAAACCCACATGATTAAAAATGGATAATTAAAAGAAGGAATTGGCTGACAAAGATAAAAGTGCAGCAAAAAAGTAAAATTGTATGCTATTAGAAAATGCTGATAAGGATAGAACAAGATCTAGGCCTACCAAAAGGTGCAGTATAACCCATATTGACAAAATTCAATAAATATTTAAAAAGAAGGTAAAGTCACTTCAGCATTTTAGAGTTCAATTGTATTAGGAATAGAATGCTACTTATACTTGAAATGAGATGCTTACTTCTACTTTTCCTTGAAGACTATAATAAAAAACAAATATCAATCAGTTTGACTATCAAAGCAATGAAATCAGTTGCCACATTGAATGAAAACTATAATTACTAGGAGACTGAAGAATCTTTAACTGTTAATAAAGACTGGTTTCATTGCTTCATAAGTTGGCATGAATTGATTAGTGTTAAGATATCTGGTGAAGCTGTAGCTCAAATAAAGATGCTTTTGTGAAATTTACACCCAGTTCCAAGATGATATAATGTAAATAGCTGACCACAAAATGTTGACACTATCACCAATTCAAGAGACTCTGGCTATGTAGCCAGAGAAACTTAATGAAGGACAATCTATTTATATATATAAAAGCCTAAGCAACTGTTATGGTGGAACAACCCAAATGACCAGAACAACCAGAATGGCCAGTCATTATGATGCACACTGTGCAGGCAGGCAAGCAAATGGTTAGACAGGCAGATGAGCAGTTAGGGGTGAGCAGGCAGGCAGATGAGCAGTTAGTGGCAGGCAGGCAGGTGAGACACCCCCTGAGGAGTCCCAGATTGCAAGAAGGCACAGGCCAGGCTGAGGAATCCCTGCCCCCTTGCACAAATTTTGTGCACT
Organism: Lasiurus cinereus; assembly: GCA_011751065.1. Taxonomy (NCBI): domain Eukaryota; kingdom Metazoa; phylum Chordata; class Mammalia; order Chiroptera; family Vespertilionidae; genus Lasiurus; species Lasiurus cinereus. The sequence goes on along the minus strand of JAAGEH010002370.1, from coordinate 43,650 downwards.
GGGCCTCTAGCGTATCAATATAAATGAGGAAAGTTGCGATGAAAAGGATGACAATGTTCCAGAGGAAATGACATCAGCAAAAGACTTCACATTAAAAGAAATCTCAGAGATATTTTACAGTGTTAAAAGTGCAAAGGATAAAATGTTGGAAACTGATCCAAACAGAAAGGACTATGACCTAATGGTTTTCCAAGGCATTAGGAAGGATGCTCATTTCATATCATAAGTTATATGATAAGAAAGTTAGTACTATTCAAACTTTGCTTGATAAACAATTACAAAGAAATAAAACAATTCTCAATTAACTAATTATTAATACTTCTAATGTTCTAAGTTGCAATGTATTCAATGAATATGAGTCTTTCTTTTTTCATTTTCCTATACAATGATAACCAACAGTAAGAGAATCTCCAATGTTATAACAAAAAAAAAAAATCATGTAATTTCCCCACTGATTATTAAGATCACCTTTTATGGTTTTAGTTTGCATAAATACTTCTACTGTTCTGAACTACTGAACAGAGTAAGGACTGCCTGTATTTGGTAAAGAAGTCATGATAAAAGAAAAGAGAATAAATGTGTAAGACATGACTAGTCTACTGTATTTCAGTGGTTGACAGTAGAGTTCAAAACAGATTTTAATAACTTTGGCTAGCTAGTTTTAAAGCCTAGGATTTTAGGATAAAACAGAAAAACTACTACCTTTTCTCAAGTATCAGAGCAAATTTGCTTTTTGATTATTATACTTAAAGTATAAAAGCACTAGACTGAAATTTAAGGAGTTCAAGTTCAAAACTGGGCTCTACCACAAACTCCCTGTGGGACTCAAAGCCAATCACTCTATTCATTCTACAAACATTTATTTCCAGACCCCTGCTATGTGTTGAGGATACAAACTGAATATGATATGAAATCTGGCCTCAAAGAACTCACAGCCTATTAGGAAATAGGTACAGTACAGTTCTCATCTATAAATCAGATCTAATAATGCCTTCATCCCAGGGTTACTCAGAGGATAAAATGAGAGGGAAAGCATGTTGCTATCAGGTATTATCCAAGCATTAGCTGGCCCAGTGTAATTGTATCACCTGACAAAACTAGACTAGATTACTTTTATCCACTGGCCCCCACAGTGTGGTCTCAAACCAGCAGCATCACCTGGTTAAAATGCATGTTCTCAGGCCCACTCAGATCTAGTGAGTCAAAAACTCTTGAGGGTGGGGGCCCCCAAATTGGTGTTTGAATAAGTCCTCTGGAGGATTCTCATGAGCTAATGTTTGAGAAACACCGCTGAGTATTATTTTTGTATAATTAAAGCAAAGGTTATAGGAATCCTAGTATGTACAAGATAATCATTTCCCAATTGTCAATGAGAAAATTATAGCAGAATATAACCAAGTCTTATTTGCTAGGAAAATTAGCAAAAGTCCTAATGAGCTATCAATCATCATGTTTCTATTTAGTCCACAGTCATCTGTTTCTCAAATTCTTCTACTTAGATAAAAATCAGAATAGACTCTCTGCCCATAATTCCACTGATAGTGTGAGCTGTGTTTGAGTCTGAGTTTTAACTAAACAAAGGGAGAATATAGAAATCTAACACAGGTTATAAAAACCTTTGTTCAAATTTAACAAGAAAAAATAACTCTGATAAACATTATGCACCCAATACAGTAGCACCCAAATACATAAAAAACAACTCCTGGAGGATATCAAGGGAGATATTGACAGCAATACAATCATAGTAGGAGAGTTTAATACCCTACGATCACCATTGGACAAATCCTCTAATCAGAAAAATCAACAAAGAAACATAAATCCTAAATGACTCACTAGACCAGATGGAATTAATTGACATCTTCAGAACATTTCACCCCAAAGCTACAGAATATATATTTTTCTCAGGTGCACATGGGTCATTTTCAAAGATAGACCATATGTTGGGTCATCAGCAAAGTCTCTTCAAATTCAAGAAGACAGAAAGCACATCAAGCATCTTCTTATATCACAGTGGCATAAAAATGGAAATCAACTACAATAAAAACAATCCAAAGAAATCAAACACTTTGTGACTAACCAGCATGCTATTAAACAATGACTGGATTACCAGAGAGATCAAGGAAGAAATAAAAAAACATCATGACAACAAATAACAATGAAAACACAACAATCCAAAATCTAAGGGACACAGGGAAAACAGTCTTGATAGGAACGTTCATAAAAGCCTACTGCAAAAAAAAAAAACAAGAAACAATGGTAAATAAATTACCTAACCCTACAACTCAAAGAGCTAGAAAGAGAGCAATAAGAAAAGCCCAGTGTAAGCAAAAGGAAGAAAAGAGTAAAAATCAGAGTGGAGATATATGACATAGAGACCAAAAAACAATACAAAAGATCAACAAAACCAAGAGCTGGTTCTTTAAAAGGATAAACAAGATTGATAAACCTCTAGCTAGGCTCACCAAGAAGCAAAGAGAGAGGATTCAAAATAAACAAAATCAGAAATGAAAGCGGTGAAATAACAACAGAACCCACCAAAATACAAAGGATTGTTAAAAAATACTATGAACAACTCTATTCCAACAAACTGGACAACCTGGAGGAAATGGAAATATTCCTAGAAAAATATAACCTTCCAAAACTCAATCAAGAGGAATTTAAACATCTCAATAGACCAATAACTATGGAAGAAATTGAAGCAGTCGTCAAAAAAGCTTCCAGCAAACTAAAGCCCTGGACCAGATGGTACACAGGGGAGTTTTACCAAACATTCAAGGAAGAAATAAAACCTATACTCCTTAGACTATTCCAAAAAATTCAAGAGGAAGGAACACTTCCAAGCACTTTCTATGAAGCCAGCATCACCCTAATACCAAAACCAGATAAAGAAACACAATGAAAGAGAATTACAGGCCAATATCCCTCATGAACATAGATGCCAAAATACTCAACAAAATTCTAGCAAATCGGATCCAGTAGAAAAAATCAGAGCAGAGATATACGATATAAAGACCAAAGAAACAATACAAAAGATCAACAAAACCAAGAGCTGGTTCTTTGAAAGGATAAACAAGATTGATGAACCTCTAGCTAGGCTCACCAAGAAGCAAAGAGAGAGGATTCAAATAAACAAAATCAGAAATGAAAGATCATACATCATGACTAAGTAGGATTTATCTCAGGAATGCAAGGATGGTACAATATCTGCAAATCAATAAATGTGATACATCACATAAACAAATTGAGAGATAAAAATCACATAGTCATATCAATTGATGCAGAAAAGCATTTGACAAAATCCAACACCTTTCTTGACAAAAACTCTTAACAAGGTGGGAATAGAAGGATCATACCTCCACATAATAAAAGCTATACATGATAAACCCACAGCTAAAACTAAAACCATTTCCCCTAAGAACAGGAACAAGACAGGGATGCCAACTCTTACTGCTCCTGTTCAACATAGTACTGGAAGTATTAGCCATTGCAATTAGACAAGACGAAGAAATAAAAGGCATCCAAATTGGAAAAGAAGAAGTAAAACTGTCCTTATTTGCAGATGACATGATACTGTACATAAAAACCTGAAAGACTCCATCGAAAACCTAATAAACTTAATAAATGAATTCAGCAATGTTGCATGATACAAAATTAATGCCAATTCTATACACTAATGGTGAGCTTACAGAAAGAGAAACTAAAAAAGCAATCCCTTTTATCATCGTGCCAAAAAAATTAAGATTCCTAGGAATAAACCTAACTAAGAGGGTAAAAGACCTTTACCCAGAAAACTACAGTACACTGAAAAAAGAGATAGAGGAACATGTAAACAGATGGAAGAGCATACCACGCTCATGGATTGGGAGAATCAGCATAATTAAAATGTCCATAATACTCAAAGCAATCTATATATTCAATGCACTCCTTATTAAAATACCAATGGGATATTTCACAGACCTAGAAAGAACTCTCTAAAGATTCATCTGGGACAAAAAAAAAGACCCCAAATAGCCACAACAATCCTGAGAAAGAAGAATAAAATAGGTGGAATCTCAATACCAGATTTCAAGCTGTATTTCAAAGCCATTGTTCTCAAAACAGCCTGGTACTGGCATAAGAACAGACATATAGACCAATGGAAAAAATAAAGAATCCAGATATCGACCCAAACCACTATGCTCAATTAATATATGACAAAGGAGGCATGAACATACAATGGATCCAAGACAGTCTCTTCAATAAATGGTGTTGGGAAAATTGGACAGATACATGTAAAAAAATGAAACTAGACCACCAACTTACACCATACACAAAATAAATTCAAAATGGATAGAGGACTTAAGCATAAGACAGGAAACCATAAAACTACTAGAGGAATCCATAGGCAGCAAAATCTCAGAATAAGCTGAAGGAACTTCACTGATACTGCTCCTAGGGCAATGGAAGCTAAAGAGAAAATAAACAAATGGGACTGCATCAAAATAAAAAGCTTTTGCACGGCAAAAGGAACCATCAACAAAACAAGAAAGCCTACTGTATGGGAGAACATATTTGCAAATGTTATCACTGAGAAAGGTTTAATTTCCAATATCTACAGCCAACTTTTACAACTGAATAAAAGGAAGATAAATGATCCAATAAAAAATGAGCAATGGACCTAAATAGAATCTTTTTGAAAGAAGATGGAAGGCCAAGAGATACATGACAACAAGCTCAAAGTCATTAATTATCTGAGAGATGCAAATCAAAACGACAATGCAATACCATCTTACACCTGTCAGAATGGCAATCATCAACAAATCAACAAAAGACAAGTGCTGGTAAGCATGTGGAAAAAAAGGAACCCTCATGCACTGCTGGTGAAAACGCAGACTGGTGCAGCCACTGTGGAGAACAGTATGGAGTTTCCTCAGAAAACTAAAAATGGAACTCCCATTTGACCCAGGAATTCTACTCCTAGGAATATATCTTAAGAAACTAGAACCACCAATCAGAAAGGATAGATGCATCCCTATGTTCATAGCAGCACTATTTACAATAGCTAAAACCTGGAAACAGCCTAGGTGCCCATCAGCAGATGACTGGATCAGAAAACTGTAGTACATCTACACAATGGAATACTATGCTGCCATAAAAAAGAAGGAATTCTTACCATTTGCAGCAACCTAGATGGAACTGGAGAGCATTATGCTAAGTGAAATAAGCCAGTCAATGAAAGAAAAATACCACATGATCTCACTCATTTATGAATAATAAAGAACATTATAAACTGATGAACAAAAAGGTAAATACAGAGGCAGTAAAGCATCAAACAGACTGTCAAACTACAGTAGAAAAGTTAGGGAGAGGTTGGGTAGATAAGAGATCAACCGAAGGACTTGTATGCATGCATATAAGCATAACCAATGGACACAAGACACTGGGCAGTTAGAGCATGCATGGGAATCGGCGGGGATGGGGGGGGACAATGGGAAAATATGTACACATGTAATACATTAATAAAAATAAAAATTAAAAAAATAATAAAATAAAAACTTTTTGCTCAAAATAACAAGCAGAAGACTATATTTATTTCAATGAGAGGGTCATGGCTGGCCTAATTTGATACCTCATTTTGGAGAACTCCTTCATAATCCATGGCACATGCAAGTCAATATCCTTGGTGTTAATAAATGTTTATTCTTTGATGATGAAATCATTTTCTACTCTTCCAAGACTTATTTGAGATCATGAGTGATAGGAACATCCAAATATGGTGATATTTGCCATATTTTGAAAAATTTCACAGGTTCCATAAAACAATATCTCCTTAGACTATTAAACTTAACAACCATCCTCATTTACACCTTTGTTCATTGATTATCACCTAGAGGATAAAGCACTATACTACAGATGTTTATGACAACGCCATCCAGAACATACCCAGAGACTAGCATATAATGAGCATTCAAAAAATATTTGTTGAGTGAATGAATCCCCAAGGTTAGAAAGCAATAATAATAATGGCTGCATTTTTTATTATCTACCATATATCATAACCAATCTTCCCAATAGCTGTGTGAAATTAGCATTAATTTCACAAACAGATGAGAGATATGAAGCTTAGATAAGTTTTCAAAAAGAGTCAATATCATTCACTTAGTGAGTGGCAAATTAAAAATGTCAACAGAGGTCACTCTGACTCCCAATTCCTTCCAATGAGACTATGCTGAAGTGCTGGGCCACTGTGACCTTTCTTAGCCATAATAAAAGTACATTATATGGCCAAGACTGGTTTGGCTCAGTGGATGGAGCCTCGGCTTGCGGACTGAAAGGTCCCAGTGGGGTTCGATTCTGTACCTTGCTTGCAGGCACATCTCCACTGTGGGGCGTGCAGGAGGCGGCTGATCTGATCAATGTCTCTCTCTCATCGATGTTTCTGACTTTCTCTCTCCCTTCCTCTCTGTAAAAAAAATCAATAAAATATATTTTTTTAAAAAGTACATTATATGCACCAGTGTAATTCTTTAGCAAGCCAAAATAGAGAAATCCACATTGATCTTGGAGAATTCCTGCTATTGGTTTACACGACTATACAAAAATGTGGTCACTTCTTTGCTTTCGGAGCTATTTCTCTTTGCAGTTTCAATTGAGTTATTCATTTCTCTGTAAACAGAACTCACCCTTGTTATTGATTAGCTTATTTAGAATGGCAGGATTCCTGGAGCATGTGAAGGCTTTTTGCCACAGATAATTACCTGGTCTAAGACCATCTATTGGTTCCTTTATTTGACTTTTAAGAGAACCACAGGTGCTCATTAGGTGCCCTTTCAAGCTGCCAGAGCAAGATTCCACAGTCCCAGACTGCTGTCAGTCTCAGCAGCAGCAGCCCTGAAGTGCTCCTCTATGAGGAACTTTTCACACTTGCCATGTCCCTGCTCTTTGCAAATTATTTTAAATGACTTCTTAATTAGAAGTGTTTTGCTGTCCATTGCTAATGAAGCAGGCCGAAGCTGTGATCAGGAAATAGTGACAGTTCTGATTCCCTTTCTTTCTCTCTGAGGACACCTGTTTCTAACTGAAGTAATTATGTCTACTCTTTAGCCAATATTGTGTCTTTTTACAACAAAATGTGAGTGCTTTATCTCCGGGTTGCAGATTTTTGCAGGCATCATAAAACTCAGATATCGTTAACCTTATTTAATGTCTTTCCCCTTCCACCAAAGACTTCTGAAAGACATAGAGGAAAGATTTTTTTTTTCAGGAAGAATTTTTCTGTGTAGTCTATGTCACTAACCCAGGTAGTAATTCCTATATGTTTTGCAAAGGTATCGAGCAGTCTGTCAAAGCAAGTGTTCTCTCATTAGGAAGACTTGCCAGCAAGAGCTCAGAAAGCATTATAAATTCAAAGAAATCCTTAATCCCAGTTAGGAAAATAGATAACACTGTGTTTTACAAAAAAAAAAAAAAAGAAGAAGGAGGAGGAGGAGGAGGAGAAGGAAGAGGAGAAGGAGGAGGAGGAGGAGGAGAATGTGTTTTGCTTTTTTATCATTCAAAATTGGGTTAATAAATGTCTTAAATAAATGAAAAGAGAAAGATCGTTCTTAAATTTTAGTTTATTTTAAAAACATTTTTTTGATTAACTATGGGTGTTTGACAAGGAAAATCATAGCATTATGATACTATGGAAATTTATGAGTGAACTCCTGAAAGCTCCCCAGCACCTCCTCCTTATAACCCAGACCAGGGCTGATTCAGACCTGAGATTCATCATCAGCGTAAGTTTAGAACTGAGGCCAGACACTTCTAGATTCAAGCAAGCTGAATTCCTCCCTCCTCTTCCCAGAATTCCCAGGCCCTTAGCCTAGTTGAGATCAGCGTACCAAAACTAGTCTGTACAACCCTTTGAGGTCGCCTTCCTATTTACCTCTTCTTTACATATAACACAACCCACTGCATCAGAGTCCTATGTTCTTGGCAAAAATAAAAGTAATAAATACTTGAACAATGAATTACAAATTTAAGGATTAAACTATACTAAACATTGATTACTAAGCCAAAGTAATCTGTTGCCTTTAACAACAATAGTAATATTTATTCAGCATTACTACATTCCAGGCACGCTGCTCATTGCTTTCTATGCATTTTTTATGTGTTCTTATGTAATGACACTATGGAAAATGTATTATATTACCCCCATTTGAGATATTTAAAAAAAAGATTTTTATGGGAAGAATTACATCCTAAGAAGTGACAGCCAACCTTCCTTTTGAAGGAAATCACAAGAGTACTTGCCCTTAAGGAGAACTAGATGATACAACATAGCCCCTGGAGCTGTACTCTCCACCGGGAGCTAAACTTCATCCAAAAGCATAGGCAGCAGAAATGTAACCAATTACTAAGCTCAAAATCTGCTGAGTTCTGGAACTTGTGGGAAAGCATCTTATCGATTAATAGCTTGTGAGTGCTTACCTGCTCCCGCCATATAGTCTTTAAGTCAGTGACTCCCAAAGGACAGTGCCAGATAATCTGTATCAGACCCACCTAGCTACTTGCCAAATATGCAGATTCCTAAACCTCTCCAGACTTCATAAATCAAAATCTCTGTAGTGGGTGCCAGGAATAGGTAATTTTTAATAAGTTTCCAAGAATAGATTCATGGGCACACCAAAGTCTCAGAACTATTATTCCAGGGCCTCAAAGCCATGGTTTCTCTATACACTCCGTTCCTTTTAGTGCAGGTGGAAAGACATGCATCACATTTCCAATCCTGCTTTCCCATCCACACTTCGAGGGAAAGAATTGGCTTACTGCATTGATATTCAAGCCCCTGATTTTATAAGTGAGGAAACAAACGCTGAGAAAATTTGATTTTTCATAATCATATTTGAAGGCAAGTTTCCTAGTTCTCAATCATGGCTTTTTGTCAAGCTTAATTAGAATCGTTAGATGTAAATAGCACACCACTGTTAGATTGCACTTTACTAAGTGTCTAGAGAGATATGCAATAGAGCAGCTGATCATATAGGACACGTCCTCAGAAATAAAGAGGAAAAAAATCATTGAACTAAATTTCAAAAGGTGTGCAATAATTCTATAAGTTTTTACTCTCTACCCATAAATTTACTAAGACAATGAAAGGTAGAAATATGACACCTTTTATTGCAAAGCCCTACATTTATGATTTTATGGTGTAGTATGGAGACAAAACAAGTTATTTCAGGTTTTCTTTTGTTTTAGTAACAGTGCATAAAAATTCTTACTTATACTCGTTACAGTTTTTGATTTTTATTCTTAAGGAAGAGCCCACTAGAAGTAATCCTTAAAGTGTGCTATTATTCAGGTTATATTTTTTACTCAGACTCACCATTAGTGATGAAACATTAGCTTTTACCTTTCTAAATTCATTAAAATCTTTCACAATATAGAAAAAAATCTTTAAAATAATTGACTATTAAGAAAGAAACTTCCATTCTCCCTTTTCCCAGCCCCCAATCTTCATTCAGTCTTTATAGATTTACTCTGAATATTTCATATAAATATATGAAATTCAATATATTAAAAAAAGAGAAAAACTTCCAAATAATATCTTATTTTACAAACTAGAGGCCCAGTACACAAAATTCATGCATGGGAGGGGTGTCCCTCATCCTGGCCTGCACCCTCTCGCAATCTGGAACCCCTCAGGTAGGATCCTTAGGCTTGGCCAGTGATCAGGGCCTATGGGGACTTTCCTTTGCCCTACTGCCAGCAGCTGGTCCTGCCCACACCACTGCCACTGCTTGTAATCTGTGCAGCACTGCTCTCCCACCCCCCACACACCATCGTTTGCCTCTCTCTGTGGGTGACAGGCATATGGGATGTGATTGCTTGGCTGGCGTGGGCCTTCCTCTGAGGGGTGATTGATCGTGGGGTTTTGCCATCAATCACCCCAAAGAGGGGGGCCCTGCCCACCTGTCTGGGACTCCATGATTTATTGCAGAGCAGAGAGTAGCCTGGGCCTCCCTCTGTGGGGCAATCATGGGGTGATGGCAGGGCCCCAAACCAATCCCATCATACCTACCTTGGCTGGCCTGGCACAAGTGCGCGTCAGAGCATGGTCATCCTAAAGGTCTTCCGGATGGTTGTTCTGTTGTTCAGTCTATTTGCATGTTACACTTTTATTATTATACATTATCATCAAATTACTTTTATTGGAGTAACAGAGTTGCCCCTTCTCTGGAAGATTCAGAACAAAGCCAGCAAATTGAATACTCACTCCTGAAAAAATGTCTAAAAATATCCAGATGTAGTTTATTACACATACAAAAAAAATAAAACAATATAACTCTACCAGTAAAATACTACTCCCTTTCCTAGTCTATGCCTTGAGTCCATGGCCAGTCTTACTGGGTAACTTGAAGACAGCAAAAATGTTCAACCACTCTGAGACTTTCTTCTATGTTTATACAATGGATTTTAGTCCTTCCAGCAGCAAGTCGTATTACCAGAGTGCCAATTTCAAAACTCAGCTCTGCCCTGGAAAACTTCCTTTATGAGCCAAGCTCAGGTCCTCAAGTGCCTCCTCTCAAAAAAGCAGAGCAGAACACAGACTGCTCTCTTCAAAGATTAATGTGTAAAATCACCAGCAAACCAATGGTAGTTTCAGGGCACTAAGATCTTGACTGGGAAAGTAGGGGCATGACCAGTTAAATCCTGAGAGTTTGAGGACACTGAAGATCCTCATGAAGTCTGGATTCCAGCCAGCAAACAAGTCCAAAGTTAGGGTAGGACCTAGTTTATACTGTACCATGGAAGTTTTTGGCCTACAGAGATGAAACAATGATTTTTGTCCTCTAATCTTTGAAATGAAATGAGCATGGATAAAATGATGGATAGAAAGCTAGTAATTTTGTCCAAGGCTACAATTAAATTTAATAAACAGTTCTTACTTCTTCAGCCTTAGAGTCTGGTATCAAACCAAACTTAGAGAGTGTTGAGACATCATGCCAAAGAGGACCAAGATGATTCAAAGTGAAGTCAAAGTCCATGTAAGCATTCAGCTTACAAAAATGTTGGAGATAAAAAAGTCAGAGTAGGGTCAATACTGGTCACTGAGAAGTCAAGATACCAGCAAATTAATTCTCAGAGTGTTTGAAATAGAATGTGGTCAGTACCATTGATATGGTTGTTTGACCTCTTGTGAGGTCAAAAAAAAAGGTGGACATAAAGAAAATGGCAAATTTCTTCTTTCTTTACCGTATCATAAAGGGAAAATCTTTTATTAGCCACACTACCACACAGAGTGTGAGCTTCCAGTGAAAAGTCTCCAAATATTTGTCTGTGTCTACATCTGTCTATACCTATAGTTATATCTACATCTCCTGATCATGGCAATCTTTCAAAGAGAAGATAGGATGACAATGTAGAGTTCTTTAGCAGAAAATGGAGCAGTGATGAAAAGGGCAGAGAAAAAAATACTACTGCAAGAAACAGCAAGACAGCAGCAAGAGCTGTGGGCATAGTGAAAGATGCTGACAGAAAGGAAGAGTAGAAAAGTAACACTTAGCATGGATATTCCAACCTCCTAGGATGAAAATTGTCAAAAATTTTCATATTAAAAAAAAAAGAACTCACAATCAGAACCAAAAGTCTAGCTACAAGAAACACTCAACTACTAGCATGGATCCTGTTTTCATTTCCATAGACATACTCACAGGATGGCTCCAATTTTGCTACCTGCCCTCCATCCCAGAAACACATTTATATACACAAACCATGCTGTCTCAAAGACAAACATTAAAATCAAAATCAAGCATAACTCTCCCTTTTGTTGCTTTTGCGGCAATTAACATATCTCATAATGACTTCTCTTAGGATAGATTTCCTTAGCTGTACAAATGGAAGACATTACTTTGCCTTCATCTATATCACTGGATAGTTTTTTAGATGAAATGCTATCTCAGAAAGGAAAGCACTTTATAAGGCATGAAACATAGTATACACAGGAAATGTTGCTATTGGTATTGATGAACCTTTATATAAGACATTCAGGCAAGATCAAACAAGTGATGCTTCAGAGCATAAAAGCATCTGATAGTGGAGAGCTGATTGCAGTGGCTGGAACACTTGTTCTCTGTCCCACTTTGGTTGTTGTTTTTGCTCACAATGTCTGCACAATCTGTTCTCTATTCAATCACTCCTTTAGGGTTGGGAATCAGCTTTGTGCTTAGCTACTGCTATGTCACAATACATGCAATTTTTTTTCTTAACCAGTGTGCTCACAAAGCATCAGAATTAAATTGTAAATTGGCCTATGGGATGAACACATAATTATGTTAATACTAAAAAATAATTCCAACTTTGCTTTCCAAAGTGCTTTTAAAAAAATGTATGGCAGTGTGAGACTGTAGATCAGTGATTTTTAAACAGCATGCCACACAAATTTTTAAAACATACAATACCTGATTACTTAGTCAGGGGCACTGACCTCTTTTCTCTTAGATTGTCAAATCAGAAAATGACAACAGCCAACATAACAAAACTGTCTGTTGTGAATGTCTCAGAATTATACCTATTTTTTTGTCAGCAGAAAATATATTTTTGTGTGTGCCACAGAATTTTAGTAATTAGTTTATGAGATAAAAAAGGTTGAAAATAGCTGCTATAGATTATTAGACTATGATGTACCCTATTTTTAATTAAAATTAAATTCCAATGATCTGTCAGGCAATCTAAGTGGAATACTCAGTATAATAAATTTCAGAACTTAATCATTTTCTCTACCCATTAGAAAATGGGACTAAGTTCCTTCATACTACATTTCTATACCAATGCAGAAATGCTTTTTAAAAGTAGGGGGAATGAGGTAGCTAAGAGATCAGCCAAAGGACTTACATGCATGCATATAAGCATAAGCCATGGACACAGACAGTAGGGATGTGAGGGCATGTGCTGGGGGGGTGGGAAACGCTGGAGAGAGATCAATGGGGGAAAAGGAGACTTATGTAATACTTTAAACAATAAAGAATTTTCAAAAATAAAAATAAAAAAAACATTTTAGCATTAGCTGATTTGCTTAGTAGTTTGAGTGTCAGCTGCTGGCAGATTGCAGGTCTTGGATTTGATTAGGTCAAGAGCTTGTACCTCGGTTGCAGGTTCAACCCCTGACTGGTGCACATGCAGGAGGCAACCAATTGATATGTTTCTCTCACATCAATGTTTCTCTCTATTTCACCCCTCCCTTTAACTCTCCCTAAAAATCAATGGAAAAAGTATCTTCAGGTGAGGATTAACAACAAAAAAAATATTTTTAAAAATCTTTAAAGAAATATAAATATTTATGTGTTTTCAAATTAACTCATGGAAGAGGAACACAAAGCATCTTTCAATTCTTTGGAAATGTTTTATGTATTAATGAACATAACTCATACACCAGTGGTCCAATTTGGTCAGGGTTGTTGTTTTTTTAACCAGCATCAATAAAAATGTAGACCTAATCTGAAGTGGTAGAAAATGCACAGGTCTGAAGGTCAAGAAAACTGGTTTCTTAGACTTGCTGTGTCACTAACTTGAGTATAATCTCTGCTAATTTGCATAGTCTCTCTGAAATTTAGATCGTCACTAAAATAAAACAAGTCAACTCCAACATATGAAAAGTCCCTATGATGATCCCTAGTTTGCTTCCAATAACTGTTCTTCCCTTCTATAATAATAGAACCTCCTAGTTTTATCTAGTCTCATGGTTATTCCATCTTCCTCTGCAACTAGGCATGACCATATGAGTAAATTCAAGTCAGTGGCATATAAATAATAGTGATTATGCTCTTAAAGGGAAACACCATGTCCTCTCTCCCATCCTACGTTCCCCTGCCTCCTTTCCATGAACTGAAGACAGACATAGTCATAAGTCTTCTTGAATCACAGGGACAAGGACAAAATACCCTAGTGATAGCAAAGCAACTTGATAGAACATGAGTACCCAAAACCATAGAGCTGCCATACAGATCTCAGCATGTAAATCTGGACTATGACCAAAAAACAGTAAAATTAACTTTAATTGCTACTGTCTGTAATATATGGGCAGAACTAAATAACTATTAGTTTTTTTTCTGACTTTGAAAGGCAGTGTGATGTAGTGAAACATCATGAGATTTTGAAAACCTCTAGATCTGGGTTTAATCTTGACCTCAGCTGCATGAATTTGGGCAAATTCCTAAAAATCTCTCAATCTCTGTTTTCTCATCTCTAGATAACACAAGGATATTGAGCCTATCAGAATGCCTACTAATTGATAATTAATCAACTGGTATAATAGGGTGATCGTTCTGAAACTGAGGCCATTCCATTTTATTGTTTTGGAATAACACACACACACACACACACACACATTATTGATTTCAGAGAAGAAGGAAGAGGGAAAGAGAGAAAAACATCAATGATGAGAGAGAATCATTGATCATCTGCTTCCTGCAGGAGAAGGGGATCAAGCTAGAAACCGTGCTTGTGCCCCGACTGGAAATCCAACTGTGACCCCTTGATTCATAGGTCAATATTCAACCACTGACTGAGACATGCAGGCCAGGCTGTTTTGAAATAACTTTTAACTCCCAAGATACAAAACTATTACCACATAATAAACGGGACATTTAATCAGCCTACTATTGAGACCTTTGTGCATATTTTAATTACAAATTCCATTATTCATATTCACTGTAAAGCTCTACTCTTACAGTCAGAAAAAAGTGACATAGTCCAGTGTATATTGTGAAATCAAGGTCCCTGAAATCTAATTTTCAATTCAGCTCATAACATTTTCAATAGCCATTGAGCTTGCACATCTCCTGTGATTATGGAAAGAGCCTAGGTATTTTTGCAAAAATAGATGTTTAATTATTGTAATATAATTTGATAAACAACATCATGAGAGATAAATACACTTTTCTTTTATTGATAATTTTTCCTAATTTGCAATCTTGACACCATAACAGTCAATGAACAGTTGAAACCATTTTTCCTATGCCATTCTCTACTGTCACAAATTCAAGCAAGTCAGTGCTAAGAAAGGTTTAGATTTAAACCTTTCCTTTTAAAGGAAAGTGCCTTTCATGCCCCTTCCCCACCCCAGGAAAATTCTGAAACCAATTTTCTGAACACCATGGATATTTTTTTCACCTTGCCCCTAAAATTTCACACATTGGCTTAGAATAGAATTAAATTATAGAACTGATTGTTTTTACCTGAAAGAAAATTTCTACATTTATTCTGAAATGCTCCCCTTCCCTGGTAGGAATAGGGTCTATCATCATTACAAGCCCTCATCAAGAGGAGTAATGGCATAAAAAACAACTACACATCTCGTCTGTATTATTACTTATATGGCTGCAAATCTGTAAACCTTTTTCATTTTAAAATAAATACCTGCCTTTACCTGGTGGGAATTGACATAACATTTTGAATTACATTTTAAGCAGAAAAAAAATGAATAAATGTTAAAATCATTAAGTATATTTTACCTAAGAAATAAAAAGAAAATGACTCATCTCAGTCCATTGTTACGTGATGTATCATTTTGGGGGTAGTTTTTTTCCTTCAACTAGCATGCAGAAATTCTATCTGCCTGCCTGTCATCTTTCTGTCAAAAGATTTCTTTTTTTTACATCTCAAAACACTTCACTTTAAAATTTGATCACAGGATTTTCTAAGTATTCTTTAGGTTATGTCACATAACCCAAAATATAAAAAGCTCCTATTTTTTAAAAAGTCAGCTTTCATAAAAAGAAAAAGAGTTAACTGACTATCCAGAGTATCTTTTCTAAATTAAATCTATAATGATTCTTCTTAAAATTTCTCAGATATGTCTAAAACTTGGTAGACATTTTGCCTCATTAAAATTAATGTGACATTAGTATAAAAACAGAGAGAATAAAATGGTGTGTGAGGGTTTCTTTTTGAATCCTAAATCCTTTTCCTGAGGCTCTCTTGCTTTGTATCAGGAAAATTTGTGCTGGAAGAATTAGCTTATACTGGAATGAAAAGTTCATTCCCTTTGACATACCTATGCTATTACAGAAGAAAATCATACTTTACCAGTACATTTCACCATTCTGCCTTGCATGCTCTCTTTACTCACCCCTTACTGGTTTTCTTATTATTTAAATCAATAATTAAATGCATTTCACCTATGACCAAAATCCTCTGCAAAGAGACCTTTTCTGTCTTCATTCAGGTCCTGTGTCCATAATACCTCTCGTAAGTCTCATAGCATTCCACAAACAGATGAGGAAGAGCAAGATGGAACTCTGTGGAACTTCAGAGATAGCAGATAGTGGCAGTTAACACAGAAATAGCCTCCCAGACCCCATGCCAACACTTTGGGAGGAGAAAAAGTAAATCACCCCTTATTCTTACTGTTTTTAGTCTTATGACCTGTAATAGTTAGAAATTAGATCTGCATCTTATCCTACAAAATTTGAGAGTCAAAGAATTCTTTGTCTCTTATCTGTGAGGACTTCTTTTCATATTTTCCACTATGGGCACATTTTCTTCTTCAAATCACACAGATTTTACCATTTCCCTGAACACTGTTTCTGGAGCTCAATGTTCAGTAGAAATGGAATGGGTAATAAAGTTTACATTTAAAAGCACTTATCTAAGATTGAAAATAGAATTGTTTTCTCAAATGTAAATACTATTAACTAAAATGTGTGTGTGTGTTAGCAAGTTTCTCTGAAAAAGTTGGGGTTAAATCACTATGCTACATTTCATATTTCATATTTCATTGGGCAGATTATATACCCAGCTCACATGAAATCATCAAGCACTTGAAAACTTTTTAAAAATGTCATTAACCTCTTGAGCCTAAAGAGGCAAAAACAGCAATGTGCAAGGCTTGACTGTCTGAGGAGATTACTAATGAGTTAGCACTTCTGGGTTTCATTCTCAGCAACTGGCCCCTGCATCTCAGCAGTCAGAGCCCGGAACTGTAACTGAGGTGTATAGATGGTCCCACTCAGTGCAGTTAATGAGTCTGTACCAATTCTGGGCTCTGGACTTTCTTTCCTTTATTCACAACCAGCGATTTATTTGAATTACTCCAGTTTATGTGACCTGAACATGAGAAAACCAAAAGAACTATAGGATGATGGAAAAATTCTGTTTTGAATGCCTGCCACATAATGATTCATTTGTGCTAACCTATAACATTCATGTTAACTTTATAAATAAGGAAAATGAATTTCAGCTAAGCTATGTAACCAGCCAAGATCGCATCATTCATACTAGTAAGTGGCAGAGCGAAGATAGAACGCAGCTCTGTTATCCTGAAACCCATGCTCCTTTGATGAAGCCAGGTCTCTTCCCAAAAGGCTGCCTTCACATTTGACTGTGTCTAGCTCAAGATATAGAAATAACATTCTTGACTGGCTCTGAGCACAAGTAACTGATGAGCATTTTCAATGCACGCCACCAAAACCTTCAACTAAATTTAGCTTTTCCATGAGAATCATAGGATTCACTTTATGATTTTGACAAGTGGGTTAAGGACATTATCTCACTATAAAATGACCTAGGAGTAAAACAAAACAAACTGGGAGGTGGGGTGGAATGCCAATGCACACTATGATGTTCTGGCCACGAGAGAGTCACAAAGACCAGATGAGGACCTTAAGGACCCAGTGCTTCTTTCTGTTAACATTCAGAGCACTATCTATATTGAAAAGTTCATACTTGTCAGACCAGAACATTTCAAGACAGCATGACAACAATAGATAGGAAACAAAAGCATTAGTTAAATTTCCTAATTCATATTTCTTTTTTAAAAATATATATATATATTATTGCTTTCTTACAGAGAGGAAAGGAGAGGGACAGACAGTTAGAAATATTGATGAGAGAGAGACATCGATCAGCCGCCTCCTGCATGCCCCCTACTGGGGATGTGCCTGCAACTAGGATACATGCCCTTGACTGGAATCGAACCTGGAACCTTTCAGTCCGCAGGCCGACGCTCTATCCACTGAGCCAAACAGGTTTTGGCCATATTTCTTAACACCTTATCAAAAAATGGCTTTTCTCTCTTTTTCCCTTGCTAGTAAGACACTCCAGAAGTATCTTAACTTACCATGTTTATTTAGTGTTTGCCAAATGAAAAGGAGTTTGTTTGCCTGAAGGAACTGAACATTGTTGATTATCTTCCCAAAACCTGTAGGACCTATGTTTGCACTGCATGTTCAGAATGAATACTTCACTCTTCGAGTGCAGTATGTGTCAGACAGCTGAAGAAGGGCTGTGACCTGAGGGAAGCTCACATGGCAAGGAATATCGGACTCCTGGTTTACTGGCTATACCCATTCTTCAAACTGATTCCTCTTTATAGTGATCTCCTAATTTCCCAATGAACACCCTATTTATATCTCAGCTTATATGAAAAACTGATAAATTGTCCCTAAAACCCAACTTTCAGCAACTTAACTCATCACTAGGAGACCAGCAGACAAATATTAAACTACTTGATTCTAACTTGATTCTGCTTTCTTAATGACAACTCTATGCACATTAAAATGCATACAAGAAAGCAGAAATTAAATATATGGACTTACCTTAATAATAACTTGAGCTACTTTCATGTCAGGCCAGAAACATTTAGATAGGATAAAAATGGTTGATAGCTATATTAAAGGGGGACAACTGGGATCAGTGTATTATTTATTTCACATCGTCTGCCAGCTGGTTAACAATAAATTTTATTTCATCCCCAACTTGCTTTCTCTTGTTTATTTCTTAGAGGCTACTCTTCTTCAAATTTTGATATAAGGATAAAAATATCATAAATGTTAGCCGAAGGAAAACATTAGAAAAATAAAGGGGCTACAATGATAAAAGATTATTTTATATTTTAAAGCCAAATTTAATCAACTTTGGAGGAAGCTCTAATTTGGGTGTATAATACTCATTTATTTTTCTATATTATCTTTCATTCCACAAACAAATATATCTTTTTTATGTTAGGTATTGGAGAAGGAAAAAAAGATAATCTAACATAATTTCCACTCAGAAAATTTGCAATCTAATAGAAGAAATAGAAGAGGGATGGGTAATTAATTTCCACAAACTAGCTATCTGATATCTAATTTCAAAAACCCAATGACATAAAGTAAAAAGCATGAAGGTCAGTGATACAGTCTGGGCTGTATGTAAGGCAGTTATTCTGTATTTGTTTGAGCTTGTTCAAACATTTAGGCATCAGCTGCCTACTGGCTGATCCAGGGTGGCTTTGGCTGGTAGAATTTGGCTTCACATGTCTCTCATTGTCTAAGCGGCTAGCATGGGCATATTCTTAAGGAATGAAAGAAGCATAAGAGCACAACCAAAAATTCTCCAAGTACGTTTTCAGACTGTGTCATGACTGCTAACATCCCTTTGGTCAATGTAAGTCACACAGCCAAACTCAGAATCAAACAGCAAGGAAATGAACTCTGCCTCCTGGTGGAAGGACCCTTCAAGTCACATGGTAAAGGATGCCAATAGAGAGAGAGGTAAAGAATCAAAGCCATTCTCACAATCCGGTACAGAAGAATGGACAAACAGAAAGAGATCCTCTTATATTATAACAAGGGGTAAGTGCTATAGTGAAGGTAGAGAAAACGTGCTATAGGAGCTCACTAGAAGTCTAAATACCTCCTTTTAGAACATCAAAGGTTTCATCAATAAAGTAATAATTAAATTGGTATTTAAAAGCTGTATGTCTGAAAAGGCAGAAAGGGGGTCATTTCTGAAAGAAAACCCAGATGTAATGACATAAGGATATTATTAAGCATAATATGTTGAGAACATATGAAGACTGTCTCTGGAATGAGAGAGAGAGAGAGAGAGAGAGAGAGAGAGAGAGAGAGAGAGAGAGAAATAATTGTATTTGTGCTTGAAGTTTAACCAGATAGAGAAGTCTTTGTATGCCAACCTACTATTCCATTTTACCCAGTTTACTTGATTGTAAATCTCTGAGGTACAAGAGATATGTTGTTAGTCATCTCTGCATTACCCATTTTAACTTGTACATAGAAAGTACTCAGTAAATGTTAGCTAGGTTGACTTCCACTCCACTCATTAGAACAAAGACCACAAATTGACCATCTGGTGGAAATGAAGTGGTGATGTATAAAGACATCTTTACAGGCAAGTACAAGTCTAGAAGTCATTTCTTTTCACATCATGATCACAACTTTCAAATCTTACCTACTGAAGTCCTTAAGCATATTTTTGGTCTTAAGTCAATTTAAACTTTATTAAGAATGCAATTTTTGTACTTTTATTTATCCCTAGGAATTCAGTTGTGAGAGCAGAGCTATATCCAACTTGAGGACATTTCCACGATGTTGATTTTGGCTATTTGGGTTTATTTTATAACTTCTGATATTGGACAATAAGAGAAGGCAATTTAATAAAAGATATAAAATAAGAAGTATGTATTAGCCTAAAGCACTAACCTTTTTCAAAGGCCATCTAAGGACAAAAACTAAACTTCCCATCAGTGGTACCAAGAAGGTACCAAAAATGAAATAGTAACTAGTGCTTTTCTGCTATACTGACTATCTCTCCTGCTTAGAGGAACAAATACACTTCCATTTTACCATATAATAGAGATTAAGACTGGTTAGGAGAATAAAGGCTGGAGTATATTAAGTGACATTTATTTCCCTTACCTCAAAAATTCTAGGAGGTTACTTCCACTGATATAACACTTGGGTCTCATTCCATATTGCTCCTATTCAAGTTTCCCTATAATCAGAGAATTACTTTATCTGAATAGTAGGTGCTATGAATCTTATAATGAAAAGCTAATCAATTAAAAAATTACCAATTTAGACTCCAAAGGTAAAGCAAATTAGACAGTAATAATTCTATATGTGTCAGCTCTGACAACCTAAATTCTTGTTAGAGTGGATATACAAAGCTCCAGAATCTGCAAGTCCATTTGTCCATGTTCTCCAATTAGCATTATCAGCAATAAAGCTACTATATTTTTATTCCTCACTCAAGAATATGTTTTTATTGATTTCAGAGAAGAAGGAAGAGAAATAGAGAAACATGATTGCCATCTCTAGGCATCCCATCAGGGATTGAACCACAACCTAGGCATGTGCCCTGACTGGCAATTGAACCTGCAAACTTTTTGGTGCACAGAATGATGCCTCAACCAATCAAGCCACCCAGATAGGGCATCAATAAAGCTATGATTTTGATTGCCAAATGACTTCTCTTATTTTTCATTGGTTACAAAGATAAAAGGAGAAGGAAGGGGTGTTATTTTTTGTTCTTCTAACTGCAAAAACAGATACTACTCTTGTCTTATCTATCTCAGTGTTCCCCACAATGCTAAAATGCTGTCAAGTACATAGTGAAGCTCAAAAATTTGTTCCATGAATGAGAACAGTAATTATTTAACATTAAAATCTAGTCTGTCCTTTTATTTAGATTTCTTGGTTTTCTTTTGAGGAAAGTAGAGTTGTTCTTGGTGTCACTACTCAACATTTTTCTTCTCTACACGTTTGTTCAATTTCTCAAGGGCTAATAGTCTATGCAACTCTTTAATCTCCCCATTGGTTGCTTTGTAGCATGGTGACCACAAAGAGTTTGTCAAGTACTTTGTCATCCTTTGTAATGACAAAGTCTGTCTGCATTTAAATAACATTGTGCTCCTTTTTGGAGATTTCACAGAAATAACCAGGGTCCATTTCATTAAAACACTAAATATGCATCACTCAAACTGTTGTCTCTGGTGGTTTATTGGAAGCTTCCTGAATCCTACTCTCTTCTCAAAAACAAAACAAAACAAAACACAACGTTGCATGCCTGTAATTTCTCCAACTCTCCCTAGAATATCAGGTAGTTCTAAATTACTGATGATAACCTCAAAATAACAAAATAGTTCTCAAATATTTGATAGTTTTTCCTCATTATATGTACAGAAAAAAAAATATGTAATGTTGGAGAGATACAGGCAATATAATACAGTTTGAAGCTAATATAATACAAAATAAAGAGTTAGGAAACCCAGGTGGTGGTTAAATTTCATACAGTAGTAAAGAGGGAGCTATTGAAGGAATTTGAGCCCAAAAAAAGGAGGATGGGAGGAAAGGTAGATAGTCATACAAGCATGATACCTATGTAATACTTCCCAAAATATAGATTCAGGCTTAGCTGTTGCTGAGAAATTCAGAATTGGAAGAGTGTGAGTTTAGTATACCTTGTTCACTGTCATTACCCATTGTAATGTTTGGAAAGTCGAGTCCAAAAGCACCAAAACTCTTGTGGTTATTAGGCTACAAATAATAAGTTATAGACTCGTACAATGTTTGAGCTAGAAGAAACTTAAGAAAAATTCTGGTTCAAGTTCTTCATTCTTTCCAATTAAGAAACAAAGACCTTGAGACATAAGGTGATTTTCCCAATGTCAAACACCAATTTGCTGAACAAAATTATGGTCACCTATCCATAGATCCAGGGGAATGGATAACCTACTATTAATCAATTCATAAGCTAAAGAGTTTGTTTGCTTTGAATTTTTAATACACCCTTCAAAGATATCTGTGTATGTCTGTGTGGGGTGGTGGGGGGGAGGTGAGGGGGTGTATGCTCATAAGTTATTTGACCTTGGAAAAGTTAACTAACCTCTCTAAACCCTGAGCTTTATAAGAGACTTATAATCTCTATTTTATATGTGGGGCGGGGAAAAACACAGGTTCAGGGAGGTAAGCTCATTTTTCCAAGGTCACACAGCTTATAAGTGGCACAGCCAGGATGGGAATCCAAGTTTTTCCAAATTTTACATCACCATGCAGCCCTACCACCCACAATGTATAGTAAGTTACCTTAGCAGTATGCAGTGTCATCTCCAGGCAGGATTCCAACATAAATCTCTATCTTCTCCCTGGAGCCTGAAGAGACAAACAATTCTCAAAATGTAAACCCAAATGTAAAAGCTCGTTTTCCTACCCAAGGGATTCAGAATCCAGAATTCATTTCAGTTGTCTCATTTGACCTTCCTAACAGGTTCTTTCCTTTGGTTCATTAGAAAGAGTGCTGTCTGCAGGGCCGAGGCACTCAAAGGCTGAAACAGCAGCCTGGCCAAGTGGAGCATCTTTGTAAACACTGTGCTTCTATTTATTTCACAGGGCTATAAAAGAAAGGCTTTTATTACTACACTCTGTCAGAAAACAATGGAGAAACACAGGTGCAATCTGCAGAGGCAAGTCGAAATATCCCCAGCATGGACCTGACTGCCACAGCCAACATCACCTCAGCCTGTGTTAGTATGTCAGCCATTCATAAATGTGCTCTTCTTCCTGTAGGAGAATAATGCCACAGGCCTGCCACTGGCACAGGAGATGCCTGGGTTCTTCTGAGAGGTGGGACAGTAAGCTGCTGAACAGCAAGAGTCAAAATAAATTGGGTTCAAATCTCAACTCTTTTTCTTACCTAGTGGTCAACTGCATACCTTACTCTCAAATTCTGTTTATAAAACTGAAGTAATGATACCTACTTCATAGGGTTGTTGAAAGAATTCTATGTAATGTGCATAAAGCACTGTAGCACAGAGCCTTGAACTTAAAGGAACAGCTCAGTAGTAGATCCTTGCTGGCCAGCTTGTGTTGTGTTTTGTTTTGTTTTGTTTTTTTTCATTTTCCCTAATAAAGAACATTATGGAATTTCTGAATAATTCCTCTTAAAAATAGAATTAAAAGGCCTGTTCCTCAGTATTATAATAAGCAATATAGTATATGCCTTCTGTGAGGTGGGCAGGGCATCAAGGGCAACATGTCCATTTGCAGATAAGAGGGTGTTAGGCTCCAAAAGGTAAACAACTTGCCTAAACTCAGACAAGTTAATGGCAAGCCAGGATTTGACCCCAGATATTTGTCTCCTAATTTAGTACTCTTTTCTCTGAAGTGTCCTAATGTGACAAGTATTAGGAGAGAGCCCAACTCAATACTCATCTTACTGTAAAATAAATAAAGAATTGGCCAACTTGGCCTGCAAATCTGAAGAGACCACATATCCTCTGTAGAGTATCCTAATGGCATAGGCATTATTATCAAAACCAAGTAGCTATGCCATTGTCTCATTCTATAAATAACTATAGGCCCAATGCCCAAAATTTGTGCACAGGGGTGGATCCCTAAGCCCAACGTGCACCCTGTCCAATCTAGAAGCTCTGACAGCTTAGGCCCACTTCCCATGGTTCTCTGCTCTCTGTGGGGCCTGGCCGCTCTGTGCCTGCTGCCCAGAGGCTCTCCACAGCCCACAGGCCCTCTGCAGCCAGGGTGGGACACTTGCAAAGAAGCAAGTATCCCACCAGGCCACTCATGCTGCCCACTCTCAGTGGTCAATTCCCTAGGACTGGGGGAATCAGGCAGGGCTGAGGGGACTGGGCATCACGATCTTGTGGCTATGGACACCACCATCTTTGTGATGGAGTGATAGTTAATTTGCATATTACCCTTTTATTAGATAGGATTATGAGCCTCTAGAATGAAATGTCTTATTGCAATTTTTTTTTGTTTGTTTAATGAAGAGAACCAGAGACTTTCTGGCAGACCCAATCAGCAGTTTTATGACTTGTCATTACTGTTGTTGATGTTGCTCAATGACTCTCTTGATTGTGGAATGTGTCTTGTACTGTCTTCTCTGTGATGGGAGACTACACAGTGACATGAAAGACTCCTGGGCCAAGAGACAAGATGTTCAGCTTTCAGTGCTGATTCTGTCTCTAACCAGCTTTCTGGCCTTCATCAGGTCACTTCATTTACCTGGGCTCCACCTCCATCATCTCTCACATGAGAAACTTGCAGATGATCCCTACCTGTAGCAATTTTCAAATCTAACATGCTTAAATTCACAGCTGCCCTTCAGAGACCATATGAAATGTCTCTGAAGGGTAATAACTCTGAAAAAACAAGAAAGTTACTAACATGCAAAGGCTATTTTCTTCTCGCATTGAAAAGTGATGTATTTTATCGTAATGTGTTATATTAACATCAGCCCCAAGTGGTAGGAAAAACCTTGGATTTAGAGTCAGACAACCTGGGTAGGACCAATATTTACACTTCTTACCTGTATGACCCTGCCAAAGTCAGTTGACTCCTCTGAGTTTCTCTTTGCTCAACCTTGAGATGGGACAAATGCTCTCCTGGATTTTTGTGAGTCATTGTTGTATCAGACTTGTACACATTCTTTGTAAATTGCTGTGTCCTATATACATTTGTAGTGTGTGTGAATTCCACACATCCAAGTATAATAAATAACCTCACTTCTTTCATGTTTCTAAAGCAAATTTAATCCCTCATTTTCAGCCTTTGAGATGGAAAGGAAATGTGATGTTCCCAAACATTACTGGAGCTCCATCCCTTATTTCTATTCTCCTTCCAGAACCCTGAAAAGATATCAAGAGTCACAAATAGATTGGAATGTCCATATAAAGACTATCTGCACACCAGTTACTTCTGCAATGACCCATCCCCAAGGCCTGCATGGCCTCCAGTTTAGGTAGGAAATGCTCATGAGGCAGCTCCTTGCTGGCCCCTCCCACCATCTTCATTCATATACAAACAAGAACCCTTCACATGTGTTCATACAGAGTGGCCATTGTTCACAGAAGTTCAACTAAGAAGCCCCTGGAAATATACCTTCCCTCAACATGATCTCCCCACTCTTACTTCATTCTTATTTCAGTTCCTTAACCCTTAAGATTACTCAGCCATACTGTTCCCTTAACAAGCCTGGGTTGCATCAGCAATAGCCCTGAGAGAACAGCAAATTCTGTCATTCCACCCAAGGGTTTCTAGTGCCAAGAAAAACAATTGGCAGGGGATGTCTTCTCAAGATACAAAGGAGAAAAGACATATCTCTAACACAAGAACTGGAAATTTATTATATAAATATGATTATATATGGTAATAATATCCTATGTAATAAAAGGCTAATATGCAAATCAACCAAACAATGAAATGACTGGTCACTATGATGCACACTGACAACCAGTGGGGCAGATGCTCAATGCAGGAGCTGCCCGCTGGTAGTCAGTGCACTCCCACAGGCGAAGCGCCGCTCAGCCAGAAGCCAGGCTCAAGGCTGGAAAGCACAGCGGCAGTGGTGGGGACCTCTCCTGCCTGTGCAACAGTTCTAAGGATGTCTAAATGCTGACTTAGGCCCAGGGGTAAGTGGGGGAATTCTCAGGCTGTGAAAGGGTGCAGGCCAGGCTGAGGGATGCCCCCCCCCCCAACTCCGAATGCACGAATTTCATGCACTGGGCCTCCAGTTTGATATAATATAAGAATAAATTATCTCTCTGCCTATTTTCTTATTTGTTTATATTTGTTACATATAAACAGCATTTGGAAAGTTTAAATTATAAAAAGCCACTCTTAACATCAATAGTTTTACAAATGCAAGAAAACCTAAAGTTTGGCCCATGTCATTAGAGATTTATATATTTTAAATACCTAGTATTTCACTTTTAAGTTGATATATTCACATTCCAGGCATTGTAAAATGAGCATTTTTTTTTCCTCAAGATGATTCGGCAGAAATGTTTCTGGGCCACATTCAGAGCCCAACAGAGGCCTGTTGTTTGGACTTGCTCCTCTTATGGTCATATCAAAGATCATAATGAAGAATAAAACCTTTGCACCTAAGGTTAAAGCTCAATTACTCATGTGGATTATCCTGGCAAATTTTAATCCACCCACCTTGTCTCCTGGCATTATCTTCCCTCTTTCCTTCTCTCTTTTAGGTGTGCTTAGGGGAGACGCACTCTTTGTGTCTCCTAGAGCCAAACCAACCCTTGTCAGAAGGCAAGCATTTCTGAAATGGGTGAGCAGAGACTCATGCCACAACAGGCCCACAAAGATGCCCACTTCACTTTAGCAAACAGGCACTGTGTGGCCAGGCCAACATATATATGTAGCCAACTTATCAAAGGAAAGCCCAAGGACTGGCCATCAGGACTGCTGTATAGAAAGTAATTGACACTTATTCCCTTTACCTTTTTTTAAGGAAAATATAATTTTTTGAGAATCATAAAGGTGAAATAGGCACAGTTTGAAGACTTTATGAGAGTTGTATATTGCTTTCTCAGCCCCCATCACAGACCTCTAATTGTTCTGCAGAGTCACTGTCATATTTAGGTTGTGCATAGATTAAGCCTCATGGTACTGAGATGTATCACTTACAACAAAGAGTGGAGAGTCATAAGCTCACAGAGACACACTGTCATGCCAGGTAGATCCTTCGATCAATTTATAGGCAATTTTGCTCCATCAGCTAGCTCTACCTGGCACATGCAACTGAAAATCACCTCATCAAATTTACAGACTTATATAATTCATGCTGCAAATAGTCAAAATTATAATCATTAAATACATATTGCAAAGAAGACCTACAATATATTTGTTTATTGGCAACACCCGAAATTATAATTGACAAACCCAAAGTAAGACACTGGATTTAGATTTCATTTAAAATGCTTTTTAAAAATGTATATGTTTGTGTGGGAGGAAAATACAATCAGCTTAATAACTGTGTATTAAGTGTCTATTGTTTGGAAAAACCTGGTGATAACTCTGGAAACTTTTTAGATTTTCACAAGTGTATTTTATATGTTCACTCATCTATCCAGAAAACTTCAGTGGCTCCTCATTAATCTGAGGAACAATACTGATGCATTAAGTCCCTCCATGATTTGGCACCAATCACTATTCCAGTTTTATCTCTTACAAATCTTGCTATACTGCAAGTATATAACACACACACACACACACACACACACACACACACGCCTCTTGAGCTATACTAAACTATAGCTCAATTCTCCAAAGTAGTCACATCACTTTATTCTTGGAACAGCAATTTTCAACCTTTATCAAGCTTGGAAATATATCTAGGAGTCAAATATATTTAGGAGTTATTCAAAGATATTGCAATTCAGTAGAGCTGGGGTGGGACCAGGAATCTGTATGTATAAGCACACCAGTTGGTTCTGATGGAGAAGGCTTGAGAATCACATTATGAGAAACACTAGTTTGGGCCATTTGCATATATATGATCTTTGCTCTCTCTGAGATGCCATTCTCTCTCTATTTGACCATAAAATTCCTATGTATTCCCCAAGGCCCCAGTCAAATGTAATCTCCTTCCCCTTCTAGTCAAAGTAAATTGCTTCTTCCTCTGTGCTACCAGTATATTCAGTACATACCACTTTTATTAAATTTGTCACATTTCATTTTATTTATTAGGGGTAAGTATCTATCTTCTTAAGTAGATTGCAAGTTACTTGTAGACTGCAACTATGCACTGTAGGTGCTCAATGAATGTTTGATTAATAAATTATCTATAAGGATGTTTACCCTACCTCAAATTGCCTTCAATTTCACTTCTAACTAAATAAACCCTAAAAAATCTTAATTTCATCAATGTTTCTTATTTCATAAACCCTTCTCTAATAAGCTCAGGAATATATGTCCTTTCCTCTGTATCACAACAGGCCTTGCTTTGTCCTTTATTCAAAGCATGAATCTCATTGTTTAGTTTTATATGCACCTGTACACATTCATATTTTCCCTACTTGAATGTGCTTTTTGTCTTGTCCATTTTTGTATCCCCCAGAGCACAGAGCAGAGCATGAAAAAGACATCCTCAAAAATATTTGAGAATAATCGGATTATACATAGTCAACTTGCCTAATAAAAGTGTAAACTCCTTGCACAATTGAAAAACTCCATTTCCTATGCCTAGTTTCCAGTAGAGAAAAAAAACCCATAGTATAAAAATCATAAAGACATGAAGAACACTGCTTTTATTCTTTAGATATATCCTAAGATTTCAAAGTTATGCAGCAGATGGGCAAGTGACAGCTTAAACTTTGTGAATGTACCAGTTTGCAGCTCTGAAAAAAGTTTTTACTTGTACCAATCTTATTAGACTGTGTCTACCTCTTACATTTGCTGCTGTTGTCATTATAATTATTAATAACATTATTATTTCTGATTCTGTGGGTATATAAACTCATAGAGAAATAATGTAGAAGTTGCTACTATACAATGTACAAGCTCTGATATGCTTATCCTAAAGGGATATCTAATATTTCCCCTCTCTCAATATTCAAAGTATTAATTACCAGAAAGAACAAGAGAAAAGAGCTATTTGTTCATGATCCCATCCAACCATTTGTTCCATGAACACTGAAGTGTGCTTAAATGCAAAGACCATGTCTTCCTTTTCTTTGTAGGATGAGACCAGCCCAGTTCCTGTCTAGTGTGTTTCCCTTCAGAACTTATTGATTAGTGAATAAATGAATGAGTGTAAGGACAAAGGTTTTATCCTTTCCCTAACCAAAAGATTATACTAGCAGAGCTCTTTCAAGCTGTTACAATAAAATTGAATTATTACTGATTTGTGATAAGGTAAGCCATTTTTTTTAACTCCTAAATAGTCTTCATTCCTACCACGTGTTTAACTTATAGGAAGAAGGGTAGATTTTTGTCAGCCAACTAATTCCTACACAAAGGATACATTTAATGCTGTAATGATTTTTAGTTTATTTTAAAAGAACCATTTACTTTACCTCCATATATGACTTAAATTAGTAAAACCACTCATGCTTCATGTGCCTTCACCAACTGCTAGATATTCAAATAAAATGCCAGTAGGTAAATAGATAAACTCTATCTAAAATTAGCAGTTATCTTTGGCAGCCAGTATTCAGTTGACAATGAAGTGTAGTCAAATTTTAGTAGAAAGAAGTCATAAAACGCAGAGTAACCAAGAAGTTACTTACTATCAAAATACTGTTGGTGGTGCTCCACTGAATGTAAGCCAGGGAGCTGCCCATCAGCATGGGAGCTGCTGGAAACAGCAGCAAAGGCAGCCACACAATCAGACAGTGTTCAGTGACTGGAGATGGTTTGCAGTAAAGGCTTCATGCAGCTTTCTAAATGCCCTTTCCAAAGGAGCAAAACTGTGTTAACTACAGGCACCAAAGCCACTGCAGCTAACAGAGGGCTGTGCCACCTCTGGGAGCCCGGGTATACTGTTTGAAAAGACTTCCTGTCCCACCAGAGCCCGTTAGCCATTCTCACTTGCAGGAAGGGAAACTCCAACCATGGCAGGTCTATATTGATGTTCTCTGACAAAGCACACTCCAGGAATGTGTGAAACCTGGACTACTGATCTCTTTTCTCCTGGGCTTTTATTCTAACACTGCAACTGCAGAAATTGAGCATGCAGGTGAACATTATAAGAACTATCCAGAGCCTTTTTGTATTTTATGAAAGGAGACTGCATCATCATCCCATTCTTGAAAGCACAGGAAAATAGGTAACAGCTAAATCAGAAATTGTCAACCCCAAGCAATTGTCAAGAATTAAATGGTGGTGTGAATCCAAGTAATAATTGAAATGCACAAAATCCTCTGAAGCAACGTTACAAACTTCATGACATTGCAGAGTTTTCCTGAGTTCCCTATAAGGTAACAAACAGTATTGAAGAGATTGCACTAGTAAAAATGTCAACTGTAGAGTCTGTCTTGTATCTCATTACCTGGAAATACCATTGGGGTTTTTATATTCTTCTGAATAACTGTTCACACACTCGCACCCTGACCTTGAGCATTGCTGTTGCATTAATAACAAACTATTCAAGGAAACATGAATAACAAAATATGAGGTTAGAATAAGCATGAAATGTATTGGAGTATCAAGGAAGAAAGATATGTGGAAAACTGCTGGTATGTTTAAAATGGAAGATGAGCTATTTATTCACATTAAACCAGAAAATCTATTCCAAAGACAGCTATAATGGTTTTGCTTATCAGAGCATCATTCCAGTATTAGCTAATCTTTCCTAAGAACTCTAGGATCCGAAGAAGACATTGCATCCTTGTCAAGTTCTAGAAAGCAGAGTGTATTTTTAAAAATAAGAAATGTATCCAAATACTAAAAATACCAAGTTGCTACTAAATAAATATTAGAATTAAATAGAAAACAAAACTCTGCAGAGCTAACTAGTGAAGAAATATAAGGTGATCAGGACCCAAGAAAGGAATATGAACAAAGAAAGCTCAAAAGACTAAATTAAGTAGGTTCTTGGAGTAGCTGGTACTAGCTAGGTGATGAGAACTAAGCTACTGATTGAAGAAACATGGGCTATAGACAGATTTTTTATATCCCAATTTCAACACTCCTAACTTCAACATGTTCTTAACATGTCTGAGCCTCATTCTCCTCATCTGTATGTCGGGTGGTTGAGAAAATGTTTTTATTTTTCAGCAAATTTAGAATGTTTGAACAAATTTTATTGAACTTGGAACCAGGATTTCAAAGCAATCATTGACAGGTAATTTATAGTAGATTAGCTAGAGAGAAATCCAGAGTGATTTCTCTCTCAGAGATGTGTTTACATTTCAAGAAAGCCTGACCAAACCAGAGAGGGTTGGACCTGCATTGCCACCATTTGTCCAACATCCAGGTATCATTGCTGAAATGTACACATAAGGAACTGTTTGACCTTGAAACGTGGACTCAGAACTGTTGGACATTGAAATTGGGACTCAAACATATTTTGTTCTTATAGGTTTATTTCTAGTTTCCAGAGGCAAGATTTTTCAAAGAAAAGAATTGGGGGAAAAAACAGATACAGAGGCAAAGGAGCATTGAGCAGACTGTAAACTACAGCAGGAAGGCAGGGAAGGTTGGGGAGGGCTGTAAGAGATCAACTGAAAGACTTGTATGCATATATATATATATATATATATATATATATATATATATATATATAAATAAGCATAATCAATGGATACAAGACACTGGGGGGGGGACAAGTGAGGGCATGTACTGGGGGTTAGGAGAAGCCAGGGGGAGATCAATGGGGGGAGAAAAAAAGGAGACATATGTACTACTATTTGTAATACTTTAAACAATAAAAAAGTGCACTTTAAAAATATATAAATAAATAAAATGAAAGTTACAAGATAAAAAAAAGGCTGAAGGTGGGGACCAGGAAGACATCCTGGCTGTAAGATGGAAACGATAGTTATCTTTTGCTTAGATATAGAGATGTAGTTACATTTCAAGGGCTTAGAGTAAGAATCTGGAATCTTCTGAAGGAGCAAAGGTTTTTCTACCTCATTTCAGGAGAGAGAAACATCATATAGGTAAACATCCAGATTCATGTTTCTGAGATTTCTTGCCTACAATATGGATTCTGTGCATAGGTTTATCCATCAAACTCTAATTGTGTTGCTCTTGGGCTAAGCATTGAAGTACAGGAGAACCACATTGTTGTTGTTTGTCATAAAGTAAATAATAATCAATCTGCTCTGCTCCAGAAACCTTACATAAGCATTCGGGATCCATATTAATAAAGATAAATATTAAAACCATCACTGTTCTCATTGTTGAAGGGGTGTTTCAGGCAAGCCAAAGGAACAGGCTAGAATAATCTATGTGGTATTAAACCAACTGAATGGTTAACTTAAAAGGATACAGATGATTTGATCCATATATATAAAAGCCTAATATGCAAAGTGTCCCATCAGGAGTTCAACTGACGGGGGGGTTAAATCACTCACTATGATGTGCACTGACCATTAAGAGGTAGCACAGAATGAAGGAAGGCCCCTGCTGGCAGCCAGCAGCCACTAAGGACCCTTTCTGTGCATGAATTTTATGCACTGGGCCTCTAGTATAGAAATATTTGTAGATACGTTTAGTTACATTCATGCTCAGTCTACACACAACTACTTTTTTGGCTTTGTCTTCTGAGAGGTCCTAAAAGAAATAAAATTCCAATAGTAATAAGTACATATAACACCCATATCCTGATTTCCTATGCCATTCTCCATTAAACAGGAGCAATGGCTGATTTTATGATGAGGGCGGGAGTTTTAGTAGATAAGCCCATTGCCTCTCATAGTACCATAAATTGAGTAAGGAAGTATTCACACACACACACACACACACACACACACACACACACACATGCACACACTGATGGGATTATATCAAAGGGGTACAGAAACCAACTGAATGACTTCACAATGTTCAAAGCATTGAACAATTTGAATATCAAAATAAATAAAGTAATATTGAATTATACCTGACATATAAAATAAATATTCATGAGTCCAGATTAATCATAAAGAAATGACAGTGGAGAGACAAATTTCCCTTACAGAAACATTCTAAATAAATAATATAGATACTCCACCTTAAAGGAGGGGGATCATAAGTCACTTGTCCTTTAGTGCAAGCTGTGCATAGTGACTTTTTTACTGAAGAGTCCAGTATGAAAAGAAGCAAAAAAAAGGTCAGCATCATTAGTGATAAATCTAGCTGGTAATGTATATACAACCTTGATACAATGTGATGTAATTGCATTTTACATCAGAGAGTTCCTTCCCAGAAACCCATAACCCCCTAATCATGAAGAAAAAATCAGGCAAATTCCAATAAATAGAGGGGCATCCTACAATATGCCTAAACAGTATTATTCAAAAGCTGAAACTCTTAAACATTTTGGAAAAAATATAGGAGAAAAGACTCCATGAGTTTGTGGTAGGCAAAACATTTTTTAGCTAGCACATGAAAAGCACAAAGAATAAGAAAATATTCAGAAACTGAACTCTAGGAAAATGCAAAGTTATACTTCTTCAAAAGATGCTGTTAAAAATAAAAAAGGAAGCCATCATTTTGGAGAAATCATACACAATACATATATCTGACAAAAGACTTATAGCCAGAATATACAAAGATCTCTAACAATTCAATAATCACAAGACAAACTGCCCATTTAAAGAATTGTCAGAATCAAAGATACTTTATAAATCATTACTCATTAAAAAATGCCAATCAAGGCCAAAATGAAATACTAATGGTATTTCATACACACTGGCTAAATTAATAAAACTAATAATATCTAGTTTTGGCAGGGATGTGGAGCAACTGGAACCCTCACACATCACTAATGGAAACATAAAATATACTAGTCCATTTTGAAAATCAGTCTGGTTACATCTTATTCAGTTAATTATAAATGTTCCATAAAAAACAGAAAATGCACTCCTGGGTATTTACTCAAGAAAAAAACCCACATTTATTTACACAAATAAATATATGGAATGTTCAAAGCAGCTTTATTCATAATATAGTCATATGCCACATAATGATATTTGGTCTATGATGGTCCACATATACAATGGTAGTCCCATCTATATATGTAAAAGCCTACGTGACCATCTGACCATTCAACCATCCAATCAGTAGCTATGACATGCAATGACCACCAGGGGCAGATGCTCAATGCAGGAGCTACCAAGCTGCAGTGACTTGGCAATGGTGGTTCTCAGGTGACACACCCCAAACCAGAGAGTAGGGAGCCCAATTCCAGGGTGCATCATCCGAGAACTGCCCTATGGCAATCTGGGACCCCCCTAGAGCAGTGGTTCTCAACCTTCCTAATGCTGTGGCCCTTTAATACAGTTCCTCATGTTGTGGTGACTCCCAAACATAAAATTATTTTCATTGCTATTTCATAACTATAATTTTGCTACTGTTAATAAATCGTAATGTAAATATCTAATATGCATAATGTCTTAGGCGACCCCTATGAAAGGAACGTTTGACCCCCAAAGGGGTCGTGACCCACAGGTTGAGAACCACTGCCCTAGAGGGATGTCAGAGAGTGGGTTTCATCCTGATCCCCATAGGCCAGGCCAAAGGACTCAACCAGTGCACAAATCCATACACCAGGCCTCTAGGAAGTATAGTGGATCTAAAATTTTTCTGTCTTCTAGTAATGTTATAGCCATTATAATGTCATAACATGACACATCATTCAGATATTTGTGGTGATGCTACCATATATCCTAGGTGTGTAGTAGACTAAACCACTTAGGTTTGTATAAGTGTACTTTATGATAGTTTCACAATAATGAAATCACCTAACAAGGTGATTTCTCTGAAGGTATCCCCATCATTGAGTAGTGCATGGCTGTAGTAAAAGGAACTGGAAATAACCAATGTTGAAAAGGTAAACAAATTATAATCATTAAGCAAAATATTACTCAGCAATAAAATGTAATAAAATACTATAGTTAATAATACTGTATTATATATTTTGAAAGTTGCTAAGAGAGTAGATCTTAAAAGTTCTCATCAGGAAAATATTGGGCTCTATGTATGACAACATGTTAACTAGATTTATTGTGATGATCATTTTATAATATACACAAATATCAAATCATTATGTTGTACACCTTATATATATTCTCTTCGGTTATACATTTGTTCAAATCTTTCTCCACTTATTGATTAGATTGTTTGGTTTTTTACCATTGATTCTTAAGAGTTTTTATATATTTGGAATATAAACCCTTGTGAGACATGTAGTTTGTATATATCCTTCCAATCTATGGTATGAAGTTCTATTTCTAAATTTATTGAGGAATCTGTATACACTCTTATTTCCATGGAGTCTGAACCAGTTTTACATTCTTAGCAACAGTGTACAAGGTTCCCTTTTCTTTATATCCTGAACAACAGTTATCTCTTGTCTTTTTTATGACAGCCAGTCTAATAAATGGAGAATGAAATTTCAATGAGGTTTTAATTTGCTTTCCTTTATTGAAAGTTTTTAGTACTGCTTTCATCTTCTTAGTTGTTATTGATCTGTTCAAATTTTTTAATTCTTCTTCATTCAGTTTTGGTAGGTTGTATGTTTCTAAGAACTTATTTTTTTCTGGGTTATCTAATTTGTTGGCATGTAATTTGTTCAAAGTAGTCTTTATGTTTCATTTATTTCTGTGGTATCTGTTCAACACCATTTTTTAAAGATTTTTTATTGATTTTTTTAGAGAAAGAGGAAGGGAAAGAGAGCAAAACATGATGTGAGAGAGAAACATTGATTGGCTGCCTCCTGCACACCCCCTAAGGAGGCTCAAGCTGCAACTGAGACTTGTGCCCTGACCAGGAATGCAACCTTTTGGTGCATGGGACAATGCCCAACCAACTGAGCCACACTTGCCAGAAATGTTTTTGTTTTCGAATAACATTCTATCATTGTCAAAGTCAATGAGTTACATATGTGGGTCTAATTCTGTACTCTGCTATTCTTCCATGTGCCCATTCTTTGCCAATGCCACATTGTCTTCGTTACTGTAATTTTATATGTATTAAATAAGTCTTGTCCATTCTAAATTATTTTTCACCTTATTTTTAACATTATTATTTTCTTTTAACTTACTTTGTTTTTAACTGTATCTCTTAGTATAATTGGGAGAGGTTCTCTATTGATTAAGTAACATATACATAACTTTTTACAGATCATACAGAATCAATATTTTACAACTGAGTGATCTCTAGAAATCTTACCACCATATATGTCTCTTACCTTCTCCCATTTATGTTGCAGTTATATATTATAGCTACATACATTAAAACACTATCAGAAATATTTTTGCTTTAAATCATCAAACATATTTTAAAGTACTCAATAAGTGAATAGTTCATTATATTTACCCAAATATTTACCATTTCTAGTACTCTGCTTTCACTCCAGAAGTTACAAGTTTTCTTTTTGTATCATTTCCCTCTTGTCTCAAGAAATCTCTTTAGTCAGCCATTCTTTATTCAAGAAATCCCATAAATCAGTTTGGTTCTTGAGCACTGATACATCCCATAGTTCAGTTCTTAAAGTCTATGTATGTTTTTCAGGATTCGATCCACAACTGTGTAGCTCATTGATGGCTTAGAAGTTTATTTATAACTTTAATGGGTTGCATTCTCAAGTCCTCTCTTACCAGGATCTCCTGGGTGCTTTTTGGCTTCCTGTTGTCCCCATTTTGGTCATCTGGCCAGAACACTGAGGTTTTAGTTATCCCCACACTGTGCCCACATCTCAGATCAAACTATGGAACAACAGAAAGGGAGGAGGAACCACAGAGGGAATTAGCACATCCCTCTTTTTTATTTTCATAGCTCCTCTGATTAGAGAGGATGTTTGCCTAGCTATTGAAGACTGAATGTCTGTATTACCTACCCCCAACTTCATATATTGAAATTCTAACTCTCGATGTGACACTATTAGGAGGTGGGGCCTTTGGGAGGTAATTAGATTTAGGTGAGATCATGAGGGTAGAATCTCACATGATGGAATTAATGTCCTTATAAGAAGATATAGAAACTAGGACTCTCTTTCTCAGATACAAAAGGAATACAAGAAGGAAGCTATCTGCAAACTAGGTGCCCTCACCACACACCAAATCTGCCGACATCTGACTCATTAGACTTCTCAGCCTCCAGAGCTATGAGAAAGGAATGTTTGTTGTTTAAGCCACTCAGTCTGTGTTAATTTGTTATAGTAGCTCAAACTAAAACAGTGCCTTTAGGAATTTGGCTCCTGCAGATTCCTAGTGGCTTTGCTATTGCCATTTCCATGGGATTGCTTGAGAATAAAAGGGAGAAAATATTAATTAATTTTTTAAGGTTAAAGAGGTTTCTGCACTCTTTATTAGCTTTAGAAAAATCACTTCACTGCTTCTTAAGCCAGAATTGGAGGGTTTCTCCTAGAACTCTCTCTGCCCATGATAATGCCCACTTCTAGGTTTTCAGCTGCAACGATTTCCACTCAGGAGAAGCTAAAGTAAACTAAATGGGAAACTCACTGCCAGTTTAGTGGTATTATGAATTTTTATATTCTTCCTGATCCTCATTTTTCTCAAGGCTATTTACTTTGTTCAGCCTTTAAATAACTGTTCCGTGAATCCTGCCCCTGTTTTATAGCTGCATTCATTGGGAAATACAGAATGGGCTGTGGTTCCTCCATTTTGCGTGGAACCAGAATACCCTGAATAATTATTCCTAAATCAAAGGTTTATACATTCCTCAAACTTGAGAAACAGACTTGTTCTACATGCCTGAATAAAGCTGGACTTCCAATATCGGGCATTCATTTCCAGAAAATTAAGCTCCTTGAGAACTGCTTTTGTGCCACATTATAGTTGTTAATATTCTCTTAGCTTCTATCAAAGGTCATTGCCAGAAGCAAACATCTGATATTTGTAACTGAAATCACTATAAAAAATGTTAAGGCCATCACACATTACATTACTCAATGACCCTTTACAAAGTTCCATATGAGGTTTTCTCTTTTTTTAATTAATTCAGCGCTAGAAAAAAAATATTCTTCTTAGGAAACTAAAATACTTAGAACTTTCCAATAACAACAGTTTTATCACTGATTATATACCTCATTTTTTTCCTGCTATCAGAAAGCATAGAAAAAAAATCTACTTATAGTTGCTATAATTATATTATTCTATTTTCCCTGTCCTAATTTTCTAATCTTCCTTCTACTTTTTATTTCTTTGCATATGCATTTGTGATATGCCTCTTCAAATTCTTTGCAGAATGAGGCAGCGAATGAATGAATAAATGAGTGAGTGAATAAAACATAGGAGTAACTAAAGCTTTCATTGTTACTTTTCTTTTTTTAAATATTTTTTATTGATTTCAGAGATAAGGAAGTAGGAGAGAGAAATAGAAACATGAATGATGAGAGAGAATCATTGATCAGCTGCTTCCTGCACACCCCACTTTGGAGACTGATCCTGTAATCCAGGCATGTGCCCTGATTGGAAATTAAACCATGACCTCCTGGTTCATAGGTTGATGCTCAATCACTGAGCCATTGTTACTTTTCTAGGATTTTTAATACTTATCCAGTGGAAACTAGTTTTTTCTTCTGGTTTTTTTTTTCCAATCAGCAAGTTATCTAGGATCTTGCCTGATTGGGTCATGTTCTAAAGCATTTTCCTCCTGCATTTACATTAACATCTGCAAATGCTAATGGAGTTTCTCTCTGAAATGGGGAATCATTAAGTCAGAGAACTATAGCAAAATGGGCAATGAAAGATAGAATTTGTTCATGTCCATAACAATAGCAGTGGTGCTGATGTGCATGGCAATTTTTATTGCATTTATGCAGCACACTGCAGCATCTGGAAACACTTTGCTTGATTTGGGGATGCAATCAGTTCAAACCCTTAAACATACTCTTCAGGGCTTATTCTCCTATTGATTAGAATTAAAACAAGTTGCACACATGAAGCCCGAGGCACTGATAGGAAGGTAGGGACATTGAAGTATTTTACTCAGTGATGAAAATAAAAAGCAATTACAGTGAAACTCATTTTTCCTGAGAAAGTAAGAGCAAAGCCTCCACTTATAGCACAATTTCACAAAATTGAAAATATGACTTTTCTAGAAAATTAGGTTAATGTTAGCTCCACACTGAAACTGATGGAGTCCTATTTATTGCCTCTTCACTCCAGATAATGTATAGCTCTCCAGGTCTACAGCCTGTCGCAGTGTCTCTGCTGCTTTGCTAGTGCTCTAGGCCTCTCAGAGCCTCCCTCAGTAAATAAACCAGCCCTGCCCTCCTGCCTCCAAATCAATCCTTCTCCTGCCTTCTAGTCAACTCGCTCTGCCCTCCATCTTTCCTTTCCAGACAGCCACTAGAAAGAACCTGCCCTGAAATTCATTTATGTTCTCCCTTGCCTTCCCATCTCTCTGTTTCCTTCTCAAAGCACATTCTCATTTTCATTGGCTGCCATAGTTCTCCTTATTCTGAGGTCTAGATGTACAGACTATACACACCAATGTCTTTTTTTTAATATATTTTATTGATTTTTTTACAGAGAGGAAGGGAAAGAGATAGAAAGTCAGAAACATCGATGACAGAGAGACATTGATCATCCGCCTCCTGCATGCCCCACAGTGGAGATGTGCCCGCAAGCAAGGTACATGCCCCCAACCGGAATCGAACCTGGAATCTTTCAGTCCGCAGGCCGATTCTCTATCCACTGAGTCAAACTGGTCTCGGCACACACCAGTGTCTTGACAGGCTCCCTACAGCCATCTCTCCTTCAGAGGCTCTAGGCTCTCTCAATATTGCCGAATTGGACAGCTATTTCCATCATTAGGTGTCACACTGGGGATCAATGCCAGAATCAGGCAAAAAAACAACACAAGTCAATAAGTCTACTGACAAAGCAAGAGTCTCAGAGTACAGAACGATTAGCTACTATGAAGTCAATTCTTTCAGGAGGCAACCCAAACATGAAGGTACTACACCCTCTTCTGTTGTGATTAGAAATAGCCATCAATTACCAGTACCTTATACTCAGTTCAGGAGTTATCACATATCAATCTTATCCAGCTTCCTTCCAAATAATAAAGCAGCTGAAGAAATTGGCCTAAATTCCCAGTGCTGAGCTACAAGGGACTTTAAAACTCTTCTGGTCCAAAACTCATATTTTTCTAATAATTGTAGAAGCTGAGGCTCTAAGAGGTGACTTGACCAACGTTAAAGCAAGAATTTAAATCCAGGTTATCCATTTCACAGCCACCATTTTTCTGTAAGGCCATTCTGCTTCTTTTCTTCATCAGGAAAACATTTTTCCCTAAACATCTTTATCACTGACTTCTCTGTTGCTATTAATATCACCAGTTCAATATGACATTCAAATATTTGTCTTTGTTTCTCCTTTAAAACCATTTTTAATTCTATATATTTCTAGCTTCCTTTACATTCCTCAATTCTTCTGCCAGTTTATGCCATTTTTATTACCTACCATGACTCCATTTCAGCCTTCAAATTTCTGGCAACCTAATATTCCTAAATTACACTCCTATATTTCATTTCCTTGTCAAAATCCTCTTGTAACCCTTCCTTTCCTATAAACTAAATGCAAGCTTGCTGTTCTCCCTAATGTATCTATCCCCAGTTTCTCTTGATGATCTTATCTCTCACTCTTCACCTTCATATCTTCAGGCTGGAAGTTGATTTCTTACACAACTAAAATAACAAACCATGTATCAAATACGTAATAGTTAATTACCATGAAACAAGGAACTTAGCATCTTGAAGAGTTTCTTCTGGAAAAAGACTAAAGTTCTGAGGCAGAATTACACAGCAGCAAAATGAATGTTTTGGGTGTTTTTCCTAATGTAACATTGAGTACCTAAAATATTTCCAGGTATACTACCAAGTACTGGGAATAAAAGCTTCTTAAAACATTGTACTTGACCTCAAGGAACTCATCCTATCTAATAAAAGAGTAATACTCAAACTGACCATCACTCTAACATACAGCCAAAGATGGCTGCCCCCATGTGGTCATAGATGGCCACCACAAATGGCCAGCAGGGGAGGGCAGTTGTGGGCAATAAAGCCTGCAGGAGAGGGCAGTTGTGGTGACTGGGCCAGCAGGGGAAGACAGTTAGTGGTAACTGGGCCAGCAGAGAAGGGGAATTGGGGTTGACCCAGGTGAGCAGAGGAGGGCAGTTGGGGGCAACAAGGTCTGCAGGGGAGGACAGTTGGGGGGAACCCAGACCTGCAGAGGAGAGCTATTGGGGGGGACCAGGCCTGCAGGGGAGGGCAGTTGGGAGGACTCAGGCCTGCAGGGTAGGACAGTTGGGGGCACTCAAGCCTGCAGGGTAGGGCAGTTGGGGGCAACCAAGCCTGCAGGGGAGGATAGTTAGGGACAACTAGGCTGGCAAGGGAGTATAGTTAGGGGTTGTGGGACCAGCAGGGAAGGTCAGTTGGGGGCGACAAGGCCTGCAGGAAAGGAGAGTTAGGGGTGACCAGGCTAGCAGGGGAGGGCAGTTAGGGGCTTTAGACCATCAGGGGAGCAGTTAGGCATCAATCATGCTGTCAGGGAAGTAGGTAGGAGTTGATCAGGCTGGCAGGCAGAAGCAGTTAAGGGCCATCAGGCAGGCAGGCAGGAGAGCAGTTGGGAGCCAGCAGTTCTGGATTGTGAGAGGGATGTCTCAGATTGGAGAAGGTGCAGGCTGGGCTAAGGGACACACACCCCTTCTGCCTGTGCACAAATTTTGTGCACCAGGCCTCTAGTGATTCTATAAAGAACATGAAACCAAACCATGTACAGCTCATTCTAACTCAATGAGATGAGTGCCATGTCAAAGGCAGTAATAAAGGATTGCAGAAGCTCTTTGACATAGGCTACCCCATTTGTCCTTTTGAACTTTCATTCTCTGTCATCCTCTAACTCTGTTGCCATTTTCTTTCTCCCCCTTATTGCATCACTCTCAAGATGTCCTCCCATGAATTTCTACTGAAATCTGCCACTTTCTACACCATTTTTTGACAGACTTTGTCCCATAACCACTTTTTGACACCCTCTCAAAACACAATTCGGCATGTCCTATTTTCTCACTTTTCTCCAAGATTCTGACTGGGTAATCTGGCTCAAGTGATTCTAGCTCAAGTATTAAAATTTTATGATGGTTTGACAAGCCACTCTTTTTGGATAACATTGCATTTTATGGGAGCACACATGAGGGAATTTCAGTCAGGAATATATTTGGGGAAAGTTCTGAATCTTTATTATCGAGACTGGAACGAAGGTAGAACTCAAGGGGCCATGAAGGAGTTGGCCCAGGTGGTGGCCCAAGTGCCTGGAAGATAGATGCATCTAAGGAATGAGTCCATATGGTAAGTGAGGAGCCATACTAATCAGAATGTTTCTATAATAATATTAGGAATCAAGAGCTCATTCCCCTATTGCAGTGGTCAGCAAACTGTGGCTCACTAGCCACATGAGGCTCTTTGGCCCCTTGAGTGTGGCTCTTCCACAAAATACCATAGCCTGGGCAAGTCTATTTTGAAGAAGTGGCATTAAAAGAAGTTTAAATTTAAAAAATTTGGCTCTCAAAATAAATTTCAATCATTGTACTATTGATATTTTGCTCTGTTGATTAACGAGTTTGCCAACCACTGCCATAGTGCATTCAGAGACATGGAGACCAGGCTAGAGGTCAGAAGGCAAAACTGGCAAATACTAAGCAAAGCAAAAAGAGGAGCCAAATTGCAGACTGTGAACATGATAGCCTAATGATCCCTAACACATTCAGTATGCTAGATGTTTAACAATGCTTTGGATAGACTTTGGCTTTAGTTAAGGGATCAGGATGAACAAAGGGAAGGAAGTTTCTTTATTATTAATCATAACAATGCCTGACATTTGTTTATCTTT
Source organism: Lasiurus cinereus (assembly GCA_011751065.1). Lineage (NCBI taxonomy): Eukaryota > Metazoa > Chordata > Mammalia > Chiroptera > Vespertilionidae > Lasiurus > Lasiurus cinereus. The sequence goes on along the minus strand of JAAGEH010002370.1, from coordinate 587 downwards.
TAAAGTGTAAACATTATTTTACATATGGGAAGTCCTTTAGATAGACAGAGAAAAAACATGTTTTGTATAGAGTTGCCCTATAAATGTCTGTTGGGTGGTTGATTTGTTAATTGAGCAATTGTTTCATTGATTAAACAATGATCCATAAGAAAAGTGACAGTTCTTCCTTCCTAATAAGGCAGGGTAGGGGGAAGATGTGATCATTTGATCACTGAGGAACTAAAGCTTAAAGAGATAAGTTGGCTAGTCTCCTAACATTTAACTTGTACATTGGTCCAGAGTTTGAGCATAAATTTTCTAAGAACATTTTGAGAACTATTTTTATTTTATTGGTTTATTTACAGACCAGCCTTTCTGGCATCCTTGATGATACCATTTGAACAATGTATTTAACATCAAGCTAGCTGTACACCTGCTAACAGAGAAAAGGTTCCTAAAACCTTGGCTTCAGGTTCTATCTAACCAGGACTTCATCAGGATCAAGAGCAAGAAGTAATGATTATTCCCTCTGAATCTCCATGTTCTGTCTATGATAAATACATATACACACACACACACACATATATATATATATATATATATATATA